>JBAMJV010009605.1:0-52533 GCA_037951105.1 Echinarachnius parma
GTCTCTTGTACGTTACTCTGACCAATTATGGATAAGGCCATGAAAAATAAATTGTTGGATTGGCGTAACCCGCCCGACCCTAAAAATACCGCCGACCCTAAAGGTTTTTTCAGATTTGTAAATATCTGTTTTATTTTTTTTTTTTAATAAAAAAAAATCAAATTGTGATATGTGTTATGTGTGTGTTATATGTGTGTTTTCGTGTATTTGTGCGAATCCTGCACACAAAAAAAAGAAAAACCCAAAAAAAGAAAAACCCTACCTACCTACCCTAATTGTTGGTTGCCCGTTACTCCAATCCAAAAAAAAATAAAAAATTTGGCCTAAGGTAATTCACTATTTTGCCCGAATAATTATACTTCCCATTTTCACCTGACAAGTAAAAAAATGTTTTTAAAAAAAGGCCTTTAATTGCCTTTCTGATGCCCCAACATTTTGTTGTTTACGTTTAGTCCCTAAATAACCATGATTCTACTCGAAAATGACGTTTTATTGCCCTAAAATGACATTAAAGGTGCCTCTGTATAAAGTGTCAGATATTGCCCAAAATGGCATTTGAGACTTCAATCCTGTACCAAAATCATTGTAAGATATGTCCGAATGATGTGTGAAAGTTTCATTGAAAAAAGAACACACTTTTGGAAAAATCTAACCCTATTTTATTCTTCTCTTATAGGGCTCTTATATACCATAAGCTAAACAACACGGTAGTTAGAGAAACGAGGAAGCTCCAATTAATTTTCGTGGAGTAAGACACTTTACAGGCATCCCTTTAATTTCCCCGAATGTAACATGACTTTGCCCGAAAATGAAATGAGTTTTCCCAAATATGATCTTATAATTTTGCCCGAATGTGAGGTGGTTTTGCCTGGAGGCCTATATTGTCGTTTTCAAAACTCCAACGGGGGCTGCAGGCTGCAGCCTCCTCAGCCCCCCCCCCCCTACACCCCCCCCCCCCTACACCCCCCCCCCTCCCCGCCTCCTACGCATATAGACTGTAAATCTGCAGGGGTGGGGCAGACATGGTAAGCAATATATGCTCCCCACCCCCCCCCCCCCCTCGATCCCCAAATTGCTAGCTTCATGCATCCCCTTCACATCCCACCCCACCCCTCCCTCCTGCACCTGCATGCCACCAGTGGCACCATGTGCAGCGCGTCGATTTTAACCACTGACAATGATTTTAACCCATTTGGGACTAGTCTAGGATCGAGACCCTCGATCACATGCTGAACTCCTACCACCACCGATCGATGCCTACCCCCGGGGGTGTGCGGCACGGAACTCTGAAATGGGGGTCTGAAGAGCTGACTACAAGCACACAATATAGGGTCTTTGGAGCTACAAAAACCTTGAAATGGGAGTTAAGGGGTATATATATAAGGAGCATACTAAAACTACAAAATACATAGACTTGGAGCTACCAAAGACCTACGGAAACCCTCAAAAAGGCTCAAATGGTAGTCCAAGGAGCCGAACTGGAAGAAGAATAACGGGACTTGCCGCTACTCAAACAAAGCCAAGTCTTTCCGGGGGTATATGGAGCCGAACTAGAAGAAGAATAATGGACTTGGCGCTACTCAACTACCTAGCCAAGTCATTCCGGGGGTTTATGGAGCGGCAATTTTTGAAAATCGGGTATCTTTAGAGCTGCGATCGGGTGTGAAAAAGGGGTTCTTTTAAGCGGCACATACCCGTCTAACATTATACATGAGTGCCCCCCCCCCCCCCCCCCCTCCGGGTGCCTACCACCCACCACAGAAATACAAATATATAGCGCCATCAACGTGAGAGATCTGCACAACGAGGAGAGGTCTGCGGGGTCTGCAGCTGCACAACATCAGTGATCGCTGCAACGAGGCATCCCTTGAATTTCCCCGAATGTAACATGACTTTGCCCGAAAATGAAATGGCAGCCATCACTGCCGTTGTGCAGATCTCACTCGTTGGCGCTATCTATTATGGGTATTGTACCAAAGCAAATGAAAATTGCTAAGGTAGTGCCAGTATTTAAAAAGGGTGATCCTCAAATATTAAGTAATTATAGACCCATTTCATTGTTGACATCATTTTTAGAGATTTTAGAAAAGCTTATATATGATAGAACAGTAATATTTGTAAATAAGACTAAAATATTTTCAAATTTCCAGTTTGGCTTTCGTGAAAAGCACACCACTATACATGCTATTTTACACTTTGTTGATAAAGTAGCTCAAGCATTAGATAATCACCTTCATACAATTGGTATATGTTTGGATTTCTCTAAGGCGTTTGATACTGTTGATCATGAAATTTTGTTAAGTAAATTGTCATATTATGGAGTCAGGGGCATCGCTCTTAGTTGGTTTAGGAGCTACTTAACTGGCAGAAAACAATATGTATCATTGAATGGAATTGAGTCAAGTCATCAAACTATATCTTGTGGAGTCCCTCAGGGATCTCTTCTTGGCCCCCTTCTTTTTATATTATATATTAATGATTTTTATCTTTCATCTGACGTCCTATCTTTCATATTTTTTGCAGATGTGATTCAAGTGTATTCTTTTCTCATAAAAACCCTGCAGTTTTATTAGATACAGTTAATAATGAATTAAAGAAAGTTATTTTGTGGATTCATGCAATTAAATTGTATTTGAACTTCAACTCCTTAAATGATTTACCCGGAGATGTACTTTTTGATGATGTTAATGTTGTGAGAGTAACTTCCACCAAGTTTCTTGGGCTACATATTGATGAGAAGCTGTCTTGGGCATCTCATTGTAGTAATATTTGTAAAGTTGTGTCTAGAAATACTGGTGTAATTTATAAACTGAGTTCTTTTGTCCCACAAGAAATTTTGCTTATTTTATATTCTACTTTGATTTTGCCTTATCTCAATTATGGAGTGCTGGCATGGGGGAAGTCATTGAAAACACAGTTAGAAAAAATATTTGTTGCACAAAAAAGGGTGGTTAGAGTTGTTTTTAATGTGAATTATCGTGATCATACTAATGTTTTGTTCTATATAGTAATAAGCTATTGAAGGTTGAAGATATTTACTTTTTACAGTTAGGCGCAATTATGTATGGTTTTGAAAATGGTACTCTCCCAAATGCGCTAGTACAAATATTTAGAAAGAATAATCAAATTCATAAAGCTATAATACAAGGCAGGCAACTGCACTTCATATTCCACGCGTAAGAACTGCTTCTGCTCTGAATACGCTGGCTTGTACTGGTCCTAAATTTTGGAACTCACTTCCTATTGATGTAACTAGTTCTGTCAGTGTCTTGGTTTTTAAACGCAATTTGAAATTACATTTATTGAGTAACTATGTCGAAATTTAACGTAAAAGTGATATCACTAGAAATTATATTAAGTAATCATTTATTCTTAAAATTGTTTATTGATAACATGCATTGTTTCTTGTTTTTTGTTTGTTTTTTGTTTCGTATGTTCAGTAAAAATAATGTTGTACGTTTTGCTGACCACATTCTCTCTCTCTCTCCTATTTTTCTTCTCTTAAAGGGAGAGATCCACTTTTGCAAGCCAAAATTCAAAATTTGCGAGGTTATTGTCTTATATGAAAGGAAATGTCATTTAATTAATAGCATGCCTGAAAAAATTAGGGCTTGAAATCTCTTTTTCGTGGAGTTATAGACCTAAAACTGAATAAACTGAGGGACGTCGGTTAATTAGGTACATACGTATTTTCGGCCGTGAGTAAGTTCGTACATAGATTTCACGGAGTGCCAGATCGGTATGCATGACCCCTACGTGACCCACGCTAGCTACGTGACCCGCGCATAATTACTAATGTGTGAGCGTTTACCAAGCAAAATACCCAAACTTCGCTTAAACTGACTACATGTAATTATATATTCTTTCTTTTTGAGATCTTTTTCCGTGACATACGTTAACAAATGTCGGCTTCACAATACCTTAACGAGAATTAGTACTATATTGTTGTAAAATTATGCTAAATCAGTTGAACTCCTTTATTGACCGATATATAGTTTAAATGGAGGGACGCATTCGTTTTTCATTCGTAGAATCCAAATTAGAGGGCTGTTCGCTCTGATTTTTTTTTTGCATGTTACATTGATCCCCATCCGTCAACTGAAAGCTGTTCAGGCGTTTTGTAAAAGTGGATCTGTCCCTCCTTCTCCTCATCTTCTTTCTCTGTTTTTCTCTGTCTGTTTTGTTTGTCTTGTTCCATATGCTTTTTTCCTTCTCCATCCTACCTCCTCCCCTTTTGTAAATATTTTTCCAATGTTTAATCATTCATAGTTTAGATACTTTGAAACTTAAAAAAAAAAAGGGAATCATTTATGTATTTTATTTTGGGGGACCTTTCTTTTACAAGCTTAGCTTCTCTAAGGTCTCCTCTTTCTTTCATAACTTGTGTTTGTTTTTTAGATTGCATATTGATTGAATGTAACGCTTAAAAAAAAGTTGTCCTCATGTTGTTTTGTTGTAGCCTATTATGCCATGTTCAAATGTGAAAGGAAGAAATAAATGGTGGTGGGATTATTTTCAGCATGCGATCGAGGGTCTAGATCATAGACTAATTTGGGATGCCTATATATGGAGTTCGCAAAATCAATGAGTTATGCAAAAGTCCGAGCAGTCATGTGACCATGTCACCTGATCCCATTCAGTACACATTTTACGCAACCATGTCCTGCACGATCGTGATGATTGTAAAAACAGTCAAAATGCGATAAATGTCGAGCGACTAGCTGCCACGCAAGCTGTTCTTCCGACTGATCATTCTTAAAGCTGCCAAGCCCGTATTTAAGGTAAAATAATTCATGATTGGCTTCTCCAGATGGCCACAATCGGCATTCTCTTAGTCTTATTTTAGACAGTCCATCCATGACCTAACTGTGATCAGCGCCTACGTACGCGCGCGCCTGGTTAGGTTATCCATGACCATGACTCTTTGAGTCATTCACTTGGCAATTGCGTTCATCGTCACCGACGGGGATCGGCGACCCCTTGACTTGCAGGGGTGCATTCACCCCTGGACTATGGGGCTGCCGCTTGCGGGGACCTAATCCCACTCCCATAGTCGACTTTGTACACAGATATTGCGCTCACAGACAGAGTCAGAGAGAGGGGAACCTTGCTAAACCTAAACCACGATTTGGCCGTAACGAGCTTGCATTTATTTAGTGGTAACATAGTCATAAGAAGACAGTCGTACTAGTTATCAATCATTTACATTCGTTCATGTCGCATAGAAATAGAATCCAGTCGAGCTCGAGCCGATATTCTGTAGTTAGATTTAGAATTAGACATGTCGGCGCTAGTTCACTATTGTACCCGCACTCCGGTGTCGGCACGCTAGGCCGCTAGCTGCCGTGACGCGCTCGTGAAGAGTACCCTTCGAAACAAAAATATAACGCACCCAAAATCAACTAAATTCTTCGACAATTGTTAGTCCTAACCCTATATAACCCTAACTAAACCCCTAACCCTAACCCTAATTTGGTGGTTATAGGTCAGATTAATGGCTATAGGTCAGATTAATGGCTATAGGTCAGATTTAGTGGCTATAGGTCAGATTTAGTGGCTATAACTTGGCTACATAAGACATACAGTATAGCAGTGGTGGGGCCTAATAAATACACGATATAGCCATTAATCTGACCTATAGCCATTAATCTGACCTATAGCCACCAAATTAGGGTTAGGGTTAGGGGTTTAGTTAGGGTTATATAGGGTTAGGACTAACAATTGTCGAAGATTTAGGTGATTTTGGGTGCGTTATATTTTTGTTTCGAAGGGTACTCTTCACGAGCGCGTCACGGGCCAGCTAGCGGCCTAGCGTGCCGACACCGGAGTACGGGTACAATAGTGAACTAGCGCCGACATGTCATTACGACATTAGTAATATTACTACTTACACTCACTGCAGTTTACTAGTCATTCACTTACGTTCATATTGGAATTGACTTGTTGTCTACACAGCCCACGAGTGGGCACGAGACAGTCTGTCTCAGACTCGGTCACAGACAATTGTTAATGTAACACTTATATAATGTATTATGGTATGTAGTTTTTGCACAAAACAGAATTAAATTTTCTTTGCGGGATAATAATACTGTAAAGTGCTAGGCGCTATATTATAAAATCAAACCTTTTATTATTATTAATTTGATGTCAAATGATCATCAAATATTTTGTCGTTAAAAGCATTGCTCTTTACTATTTTCAGACTTCACTCATGATAATTTGCTTGCCTTTGCTTTGGGGCGTGGACTGGAGTAATTTTAATAATAATGGCTTTGTGCTATTAGTATTACTATTAACTCGATAGTTACTATAAATAAATGAGTAAAGGATTATTATATTTACAAAGTTGGTGTGATTTTCTATATAATTATTAGATCGACAAAATCTATCGCTTTCATGGCCTTTTTGACATAATTATTGTTATTTTCACTGTCGGCATTTGTGAAAATAACAATAATAATGTCAAAAAGGCCATGAAAGCGATAGATTTGTCGATCTATATAATTATGTACTCTGATTAGTTTGATTCTAATGTGTAGTTACATTGAAAATGTTCATTCCTTTTTTTTTTACAGAATCAGGAGTTAAGATGGGTGATCAGCCAAGAACAGGTAAGAAGGGCATCCGAAGGTACTTTGTGCTGTTTGCGGCTTCGCTCTCCATGTGTATCTACGGGGGAACATACCGAGGCATCGGGGTGTTTCTTGTGGAGTGGCGGTGGTACTTTGATGCATCTTCAGCAAGAATCAGCGCCATCATTAGCGTCATGGCCGGATCGGTGCTCGTATCAGGTGAGCTTTTGTTTTGGGGATATCGAGACGTGCCCGTGGCCATGCCTGGGTATATATACTTACCTAGATCAACAAATCTAGCGCTTTCATGGCCTCTTTACATTTTTCTGAAATATTTTACTGTTGGCCCTTATACCGACCGACAATAAAATATTTCAGTAAAATGTAATTTGCAGAGGCCAGGAAAGCGCTAGATTGGTCGATCTAGGGACCATGACAAAAAATGCTCTGACTTGCTTATTCTTAGGCTTTAGAGCATTGATTGTAGGGCTGGTCCTGTGTCATGATCAATCTCTTGCTTACTGAAGTCTGAAAACCGGGGGGGGGGGGGGGGGGGGGGGGGGGGGTCTCTCCCACCCCAGGGAGGTTGACTACCACATACCAAGTACATTTTCGCTCCCTGTGTGTTATACCTATGGGAGCTGCGCTGCGACGTATGGGCTACAAATCTGATGAAAAATGTAGAAACAACACAGAAAGACAACTTACCAACGCTCTGGATCGGTCGAATATAATATAGCTTTCTCTTATTTTCACATTTCCCTTGTTTATGTCCCAGATAGACGTCTCTGTCTGTGATTTCAGTCCAAAATCCGCTCAAATACGGTCCTTTCTGAACCTTACAAAATTTCAGGGTGAAGATTCACAGAATGTCGTCGCAGCATTGACCACCGCTCGCTGCGCGAATTCACGGACTGAAGTCGATTATATGAAGCATTATGAAGGGCATATTGCTTAAAATACACATTTACTAAAGAGTCTCCATCTAAGACTTGGAATAGTTAGCCTTCGGGTTTAATTAATTTGAGTCTGATCACCATCATTCAGGTTTATATTATTTCAAGTTTCGATCACACTCAAATTAATTAAATCCGAAGATCATAAACTATTCCATGAGATTTAGATGTAAGAAATTACATTGTTCTCTCATAGTTGAACAATTATTTTGTTGCCCGATTGGCAAGCAAACCAGACAATTTATGACATTTTACTTGCCCAACACCATTTTTACTTGCCCCAGGCAAGCGGGAAAGTGCTAGTGTTGAGCCCTGCATTATGGCTATGCCCAACCTACCTGCAGTCAGAGATAATTGTGCTCCTTCCTTTTTCCATCCATGCAGGTTTGTTAGGGGGACCATTGATGGCCAGGTATGGATGCCACAACGTTCTGATCATTGGAGGTACCCTTATCATCTGTGGCAGTGTTTTCACCATCTTCGCTCACACTCCAGAAATCATGTTCTTCACACTAGGCGTATTTTGGGGTAAGTTAAAGGAATAGTTGAGTTTTGGTAAAACTGAATTTTAGTAACCAAAACCTGCACCATCACAGTACAAACTAATAGTTATAACTCCACCATGCTCGAAAGGTACACACAATTACGAACGACTTTAGAAGTAAAAACCCTGTTATCATTCAAAAAGAGCTGTTACAACTTAAGAGGCGCTCTTTAAAAACTCATTGGGTTCAACCATTTTTCATACAAAATTGTGCATGGTGTTTTGTTAAAATAATGATTAAATAGAGATATCATCAACAACTACATGTTGTATTTAAAAACCTCTTTTGAAATTTTCTGAAAGAAGTGTATAAGAATTATATAATAATATATATTTTGTTTAAAGTCAAGATATGCCTGGCCAGACGATACAATATTTTAAATCCAATTTTACAACTATGAGAGCATTCAAAAGGGAATGATTCTCATTTCACATGTTGTATTCAATGAACTTTGTAATGGAATTAAAACCAACCACTATAGTGTCAAGGGGCATTTCGGGAAGTACCAATACTCAAGTTTACCTTTAAATTTGTCAATCATGTGATGAAAATAATTGTAATAATACTGATAGTTATGATTAATGAAAATGGTAATGAAAATGATGATTTATATTGAAAACAGAAATCATGATAATAAAAAGTGGCCGGGAGGCATTGTCATTTGTTCAAGTTTCTCCGTCCATACCTACCTCTGTACATCTGTCCGTACTTGTGATCTTGTTTATATCAAGAACCAGCCAACTTGGGACATACATTCATCTTGAGGAGCCAACGAACTGATTAGATTTTGGGCTCATAAGGTCAAAGGGTCACAGGGCTTTATGTACATGCAAAAATAGCTTACGAAGACAGACAGATTTGGATTTTGGGGTCGTGGTCAAAGGTCACAGGTTTCATTATATATGCCATAATAGCTCTTGATTGCATTATCTCAAGAACTGTTTGATGGATTATGATCAAATTAGCCTGGAATTGAATTTCTCCTTGTTTTGTATCATGCCAAAGCTCTCAATCATTTATGAAAACAACTTTATGTGAAATTGTCCATCTTTTCAGGACTCGGAACTGGATTGGTAAAGAATGCAGCCCAAGTTATCATCGCGTTCCACTTCAAAAAGGGATACATCCGGGCGAATGGTGTAGTCAGTGCTGGCGTGGGAATTGGCGTCATGGTGTTTCCGCCTCTGATGCAGTTCCTCATTGACTGCTACGGCTGGAGGGGAACCCTTCTGATCCTTGCCGCAATACAGGGCAACTTGATTGTTGCTGGAGTACTATCAACGCCACCCAAACGCTTAAAATCATCGATATCATATACAAGAACCTCTAAACCTGTATCCTCTTCAGCAATTTCACTTCACGAGAGGACTTCCTTAGACATGACATCTCAACAGGGAACTAATTTAATAGCGATATCAGCAAGAGACGGAACCGCTTTGGAAAGTTCTAAGATAAATGTTCGACAAGGGGATGAGGTTATGGGTTCATCGAGCCCGGAGCAATCTTTAGACAAGCCCCAGAAGATTCTACCAGAGATGGTGCCATTGACGACTAGCTGTATGGAAATCAATGATGATGATGAATTGGTGAACACGGGTGATGGGTTGCAAGAAAATCCTTTAGTCCCTGATGACACCAAACATTTTCCAAATGGGACTATGTCGGATGATGGAAAGGCAAGCTATGATAGCTGTGAAGCTTCATCCTTGTTGCCGGAAGAAAAGTGCAATGTCAAACTCTATGATCCCCTGTCACCAGTTGTTATGAAAGGGTCCGCTGAAACTGATGGCCTCTTGTCTGGGCATGCTGGAGACAAATTTCCTAGATCTCAAAGCTGTGAAGATTATAGTTTAAACCATGAAAAACAGTACAAGAGCGAAGAAAGTCTATCAAGGACAGATACTAAAATAATGGTGGATATTCTAGATCCAGTGCCACCAGAATTGCAGAGCTGCAAGGGAAATCTTTCCAGTCAGAGGGAACTGTCCACAGGCAGCAGAGCTTTGACGGGGAAAGAAAACCAAAGTGCTGTGTCAGTGTCGAGTAAACCGTCAAGACTGCAAAGACTTCTGAAGTCCATGGGCTTCCTGCTCTTTCGGGAGAGCGTCGGTTTCAGCCTCTTCCAGATCTGTCTCCTAGCAACGGGCATGAACTACGTGGCCATCATGGCCCACTTTATAGCCAGCGCCGTCTACGCCGGCGTCGACAGACAGTCGGCGTCGTTCCTCATCACCATCATGGGTATGGTGAGCACACCGGTGCGTCTTACGAACGGCTGGTTCGTCCACCTGCATGTGATGAAGGTGGAGCACATCTACATCCTGTCCATGATGCTCTTCGGGGGCGCTACCATTCTGAGTAGGGTCTGGACTGTGTACGGATGGTGAGAATTTGATAGATTTGCTTTACATATCATTCATTTTTGTATAACCATTCACAAAAGATAGTGTATCACTTTAGCAGGCAAAGCAGGTTTCTGATAGCGTTTTTAAGCATAAACACAAGAAGTTCATTTCCTTGTCCCTCCCTGTACCTGATGAGCATGTGTATTTGTGCTAAGAAATTCTGTATAGAAATGCAAGCTATCATTATTATTGTTCTCTGGTTTAAATTTTTGGCAGGTTTGTGTTCATCGCTGTCCTGCTAGGCATCGGTGTGGGCACATTCAAGCCTCTGTTTCCCGTCATCAACAAGAAGTTTGTTGGAGTGGAGAATCTTGGAGCTGCCATGGGGATGGGGACCGTCACAGGAAGTATAGGCGAGCTGCTCGGTCCAATCTTAGCAGGTATGTAACAAAATTAATTATGATGTCAATGATGATGACATTGATGGTGATGCCGATGACGATGATGATGATGATGATGATGATGATGATGATGATGATGATGATGATGATGACGATGGGGATGGTGGTGTTGGGGATGAAAAGGATGACGATATCAAATTAATGATGATCATGGTGATGATCATGATGATGAAATTGATGGTGGTGTTGAGGATGATGATATCAATGATGATGATGATGATGATGATGATGATGATGATGATGATGAAGTTGATCAAGTTAATGATGATGGTGATGATGGCGATGATAAAGCTTGCAAGGCTCATTATTTGTCCAAGATAAGTTTATGGATATAAGAGTGAAATAGTTAAAATCCAATAGACTGTATTAATAATTGTGACCGGCTATAGCATAACCCAGCACTTGTCGGTAATTCATGTTTTGAAGAAATGGGCATTCTAAGTTCACACAATGTGTGTGAAAGACCTATGATTGTAAAATTTAAGCAATCATATGTTTGCCAATTATTGACCAATTAGTTAGAACAAAGGATCAAATGAAAGCTTGTGATGATGCCTTGGTAATGGTATGAAAATCTACAAATTGATTTTTACTGACAAATGCTGGGTTTTGCTATAGCCGGTCACAATTGCTAACGGGGTTTGCCAGGAAATTAATGGCGAAGGTGGGTAATCCTGCCGGGAGATACCAGGAATATTGCCCGGGAAATAAGATTCCTGTCCGGTAAATATTGGCAAGGCGGGAAATTTCCCTCTTTTTATCACAGGTACTTTGTATGATGCAGATAACAAGTACTGTATGCAAGCCATTCAGATTCTGGTTACAGTCCGTTATTCCGAAGGTTCGTTATTCCGAAGGTTCAGTTATTCCGAAGGTTCGTTATTCCGAAGGTTCGTTATTCCGAAGATTCGTTATTCCGAAGGTTCGTTATTCCGAAGGTTCGTTGATCCGAAAATAAAATCGGGTTCGTTATTCCGAAGGTTCGTTGATCCGAAAATAAAATCGGGTTCGTTATTCCGAAAATTAAATCGGGCTTGTTATAATACTATAGTTTGTGTTTTGTTTATTTAATTTACAGCCTGCATTAAGCATACCCCTACCCCTCTCTTTATATGAAATTATAGCATTATAACAAACCCAAATTCATTTTCGGATTAACGAACCCGATTTCATTTTAGGAATAGCGAACCTTCGGAATAACGAACCCTCGGAATAACGGACCTTCGGAATAACGAACCTTCGGAATAACGAACCTTCGGAATAATGCAACAAATGTTCGGATTAACGAACCCTATTTCATTTTCGGATTAACGAACACTCGGGTATAGGAAATTTGCGTGTTCGGAATAACGAACCGCACCCGAGATTCTAGGTCTGTGGTTCTATTGTTATGATAACATCTTTGCTCCTGCTTTTGGAACCTCCGGTATTAGGGAGACAATAATCAATGATGAAAGTATAAATACCTCTCCTGTTAATATTTTCTTTCTATTTATCACAGGTGCTTTGTATGATGCAGAGAAACGCTATGATTTCCTTTACTACATCTATGTGTCTGTTTATGCTCACTCCCTTGCTTCTGCTTTTGGAACCTCTTGTATTAGCAAGACAATAGTCAATGATGAAAGTATAATAACTCTCCTGTTAATATTTTTCTTTCTGTTTATCACAGGTGCTTTGTATGATGCAGAGAACAGCTATGATTTCCTTTACTACATCTGTGTGTCTGTTTATGCTCACTCCCTTGCTTCTGCTTTTGGAACCTCTTGTATTAGGGAGACAATAATCAATGATGAAAGTATAATACCTCTCCTGTTAATATTTTCTTTCTGTTTATCACAGGTGCTTTGTATGATGCGGAGAACAGCTTTGTTTCCTTTACTACATCTATGTGTCTGTTTATGCTCACTCCCTTGCTCCTGCTTTTGAAACCTGTATTTAGGAAGTCAATAATCAATGATGAAAGGATAATACCTCTCCTGTTTATAATATGTTCTTTCTATTTATCACAGGTGCTTTGTATGATGTGGAGAACAGCTTTGTTTCCTTTTTTTACATCTGTGTGTCTGTTTATGATCTCTATCTTCCTTCTGCTTTTGGAAGCTCTTGTATTAAGAAGACAATAATCAATGATGAAAGTATAATACTGAGCTCCTGTTAATGATATTTTCTTTCTATTTATCACAGGTGCTTTGTATGATGCGGGGAACAGCTATGATGTGCCTTTCTACGTCTGTGGGACTATCTTCATGATTACGTCCCTGCTTCTGTTGTTGGAGCCTCCTCTATCACGTTGGAAGGAAAGAAGAAAGGGGCATAAAATAGACCACCAACCCGTGCAAAACATGGAGCCCCTCTGACAACCCCACGCCTCCATACCTTGATAAATGTATACTTGTGCTGTGGTTACACCATGGAGGTGTTCCACAAAGATTCTAAGTTGATATGAAAATTATGGTAGGCCTTTTGTAGCAAAAAAAAAGAGCCAAACTTTACATCAAGAACCTAAAGGCTCCTTGATAGATAGATAGATAGATAGATAAATGGTTTTATTCATATACACATCGTAGCCCGAAAGCTAAATTGTATACAATTTTACAATCAAATAAATCATATTAAGCATAAGATACCATTACAAAATACAATTACATATTAACAATAAAGTACATTTTATAAAGACAAATAATACATCTATTACACTGAAATAATCGGAAACGTTATCATAAAAAGATAAAAAGTCATGGTACTACTATAAAATAATTTAAAGTGGATAATGAATCTGGCATTTGAGTAATTACTTGGAGTTGATATTTATGTTAAATAGCGTATCACGATTATCAAATATTGCAACAAAATTAATAAAGTAATGAATAAGTAATTCATGAATTCATGTGTATAACTCGAGTCCATTAAATAAAAGTCCAATTTAAAACAAAATTTGGATATTGTATTAAAGTCCTTAAAAGTTTAAAATAGTGGCGCTATACTAAAACAATGAATCAAAGGTCGAGTAATTGTACTGTTATATAAATCATTTCAGTTGTCAATTGAGAATAAATCTAGTATTTAAATAAATACGGGAAGTTAATATTTCGTTTACAGAGTCTATTAAACCAAAAGTACAATCAAAAGATAAATTTGAATAATAAAGTTTAAATAATGGCGAGGTACTACAACAATAACAAGTACAATAAAAAAAATTTTAAAAATTCATATTGTATTATAATCCTTAAAAGTTTTAAATAGTGGCGATATACTAAAACAATGTGAGTATCAACGGTCGAGTAATTGTACTGTTATATAATATAAATCATTTCAATTGGCAGTTGAGAATAAATCTGGTATTTAAATAAATCCTGGGAGTTAATATTTCATTTGCAGAGTCTAATAAATAAAAGGTACACTAAAAAAAGTTTTAAAAATATTGAATTTTGTATGATAGTCCTTAAAGTTTAAATAAAGGCCAGGTACTAAAACAATGTGAATATCAAAGATCGAGTAATGGCACTTTTATATAAATCATTCAATTGGCAAGTGAGAATAAAATCTGGCATTTAAATAAGTCCTGGTGGTTAAGTTTACAGCGTATATATATCAGGAAATTAGAATATTGCGACAAATATAATAATAAATAATTCATTAATTAATACATTCATGCATTTCACAAACATATAGCATGCTCTATTACAGTCAATTTAAGAGCATTGTAGCAGTCCATTTAATGAGAATTCAAGAGTCTTGTCATATATGGTACCGGACTGTTTTTATAACGGTTCATACGGCATCTTGGTTCTTTGTATTTTTTAGTGTTTCTCAGAGTTCTAACCGGATTGTTATCGTTGAACCAGTCATCAATGACACCGGATTTGGCTGCATTCATAGCGAAAGTTAGTGAGAGTTCCTCTCTGCGAGATGCCAGGTCAACGATATTGGCGTTCAGTAGAGCTTCGGTGTAAGAACGGCCGGGAAAAATCATCCGAAGTGCACGTTTTTGAATTTGTTCAATCATATTGGATTCGGCAGTTGTGAGGCTCGAGTGCCAAACCGGGCATGCGTACTCGAGCAGGGGCCTGACGAAACCGGTGTAGACTGTCACGAGGTCGGCTGCACGAAGTCGGAACTGCTTCAGCCTCCGTAGCATGTACAAGCGAGATCCAGCTCTAGAGATCATGGAAGAGACCTGGTAGTTCCACTTGAGGTCACTTTGAATAGTCACCCCACGTAACTTCATGATGTCGTTGCATAAGGTAAAGTCGAGTAATGGGGGTGGTGTTTTGCAGAAGGCAACATGCATGATGCTGCATTTTAATTGATGATAAATAATAGTAATGATAATACTAAATATATTACTCATTGCTGATATAGTATCGGAAAAGATATCGCTAGTGATATTCGTTTGTCTCGCAATGTGGTCAACAAGGAATCTAAAAGATCACGACGTTTCGTGCGCCGCTGAAACACTTCGTCAGGTGTGATACAAATCGAATGTAAGCAAGGGAATATATACCCCGCGGTGAGCGCAGCGCGCTATACCGCATGAGCGAGTACGCTCCTAATTGGTCAATAACGGACAAAGCCTATTGGCCAATGCACACGGGTGCTCGAATAGTAATGATCATTATCTAAATTGATGCCTTATAACAAAGAACGGTTTCAACAATCTTACGATGCAACTAACAGCTTTCAATAATTTGTAGGTCTTGTAATGTTTTTGAAACACCCATCTGGGGTATGTTGCACAAAGTGTTGCAATCGATAGTACAGTTGCAATAATAATAAAAGATTTGATATATATATGACCGGCTATAGCAAAACCCTGCACTTGTCATACCATTAGAAAGGCCTCATCACAAGCTTCCTTTTGATGCTTTGTTCTAACGAATTGGTCAATAATTGGTGAAGATATGATTGTTTCAAGTTGACAATCATAAGTCTTCTACACACATTATGTGAACTTAATAAAATGCCAATTTCTTCAAAACATGAATTACCGACAAGTGCAGGGTTTTGCTATCGCCGGTTACATATAATGCGTAATATGATTCAATATCATCTCTAAGCGCTTTAGACTATTATTACCCTGGTCATAGGATACAATGCAAGCCAGCACACATTATGTGCACCATCTCTACTCCCTTGGGAGCATTCCTTCCAATCGGCTCATGGGCATTGAGAAGATCAATTACATATCGGCTTTCACCTCCTACCAGATTCCCGTTTATACACCTAGGTAGAGAGCAGCAATTGTGAATAAAGTAATGAAGGACAAACACAATGGGCAGGGTTCGAACTCGAGATCTCAGGATTGGAATGTGCGCCCTCTACCAATATTTCCACACCAGCTATTAATTGCTGGTCAAATAATGTGACTTAATGTGTATATCTGATTGGTTCAAATGTGCATATTGTCTAACTTGCAGTTAATGGCAACTTTACAATTGATTGCAACTCTTCGTGCAACACCTCCTCGGACTACAGTGTACAAGCCCAAGAAATAAAATACCAACAGTAATTTCATGTAATTCCAGTCATTTTTAGGACTATCCAACAACAAAAATTATACCCTGTAAAGTCCTTGATGCAAGACACTACATTTAAAGAATATGATTTTTAAAAAAAATCAAATTTGATGAATTGGGTAATATTTTGTCTTCTTTTGTATGGTCTTCCTATTTCGAATTGTAAGATGCCTGCAAATTTTGCAAAATTTGTTTGATTGTGTGAAATTGTAGAGATTATTTTTAGTAGTACTATTTTTACATTTTTACATTTTGCATGACATTTTAGACTTCAGGTTTTGTATCATGAAATATTTCAAGAAGTTGCCTTACTTGACATTAATTTTCACTTGTGGTGAATTATTGATTATAAAAAAAATGCTCAACCCTATTCAGGCTTTATAGATGTGGAGTGGGAGGGGTAATATAATCTGCAAAATAAAAATAATAAAAAGTATTATCATAACTCAAAGGATGATCTGATGATAGTATTGATATAAATCAAATTTGTGCTAAGCATATTAATTTGCCTTTCTTACTATTAAAGTATTCCATAAGTTGTGATTAGAAAAATGCCAGGGATGATCGTATGCCAACGTATGGCCAAGATCTAAAGGAGAGGATTATTTGTATCCTCCGCTCCTTTCCTGGCCATGGCTTATATCCCAAATTACCCAGCCTGAGTAGGGTTGACATTATGTGTTTATTACAATATTTACATTTTTTTACTTCCATGTTCATTTTTGCATCTTAGCAATATTGAGTATTGTACCAGCAGTCTGTTATCTAAGCACTAGCCCGATTATCTCAGGGAATCAAAAGTCATATATTTCAACCAGTGAAGCTGAAAAATGAATGTACAGATCTTGTAACTTTGCTGACATCGTGTGATAACTGATGAATGGTTGAACAAAATATGGTGAACTTTTTTGTGATCTGATTCATCCACTAAGTAATGACAAATTCATGTAAAATGGCCGAGTAATGAGCAAGAATGCAAAGTGATATTCCCAGACTCATTGTACTGACTTTGAACACAGTTATACCTTTCCAGTGGATGATTAAAAATTCAAACTCTTCCATCGTAAATATCTGTAAAAATATGTTCCATGCTTCTATTGGTAATACAAACACAACAAGGTATGAGAGAACCACCAGAGTTCTGAGTAAATTTTGTGGATTTGGACAATTGTTTCTAGATCCCTTTTATATTTGGGAAAGTCAAAATGTCTTTTTATCAAACTGCTTTTGTGTTTTTAGATTCATTGGACAAAGACCAGTCTTTGGCATGGGTGTGGTGTGGTAATATAGTAAAAATATATATTATATTTTCAATGATTATATAGATAAATGAGAGTCGTATAAAGTCTATAGCTTCCAACGCTGGCAGGATCTTCGTCATGGCAACAAATGACCTAGACAGAAAATTCCATCTCGATCTGGAGGGGTCCTTTAATATTATGACGTCATACTATCCCTGAAGTGGTGAATACAACAAACGAGGAGAAGGACTGATTTATCGGTCTACAAATGACCATGCCCTGACGAATATCCTGCCAGGATCGAAAGGCTTTATACGACTGACATTTTATCACATTGGCAATATATTAGTAGATTAGCAGTTTTCAGCAGTATTAAATATTCTTATTTATTATATAGATTTATAGCACATAGATATATTAAAAAGTAAAAGTATTGTATTGTCTTCAAGTCAATAAATTATTACATTTACCTTTCAAATGTTGTGAAATGCAATTTGTAATATATTATGTTGTCAATATAGCTGCACGGATCTGATGGTCCATCTTGAAAGGACCCCCAAGGAGAAGCTTGACTTCCCCATCGGTTTCACTTAAAGGGATAGTTGAGTATTGGTCAAACTTAACTTTAGTAACCGAAACCTGCACCATTACGGTACAAAGTTATAGTTATAACTTCACCATGCTCGAAAAGTATACACTACAAACGACTAAGTAAAACCCCTGTTATCATTCCAAAAGAGCCGTTACAACTCAAGAGGGCGCTATTTAAAAAAAATCACACAGAAATACAATATAAAAATCATTGGTTTTAGCCTTTTTTCATACAAAATTGTGCATTTAATGTTTGTTAAAATAATGATTTAATAGAGATATCATCAACGACTTTTTAAAAACCTATTTTTTTCAAAGTAGTCTTCGAGCATTTTTTGAAATTTGTCTTAAAAGTCTAAATATCGCCCAGTGATTGCCGGTGAAGAACATTTCAAATACAAATATATTTATGGATATTTCAGCCGTTTTGAACCGATTTTGATAAAATAAAGTTTATTCTGTCATGTTCTTTCGAATTTGACAGTCAGTTTTTCATTATCTCACAACAAAATATCGGGGGCACTTCAGGAAATACCAATACTCAACACTACCTTTAATATTCAAAGATAGGACACATAATAACATGAAAGTTCTCAAAGTAAACAAATGACCCCTATTTGTGGCGTTTCGAGTACATTTTCAGCAAATTATACCTCCTTTTTAACACAAAAACGGGTACATATTGGCATTCAAAAATACCCCAAAATTGTTCATTTCGAGTACACATTTACCAAAATACCCCTTTTTAAAAACTTCAGGTACACAGATAAAATAAATTTAATTTTGTAGCCCTTCACGAAAAGGTTACCTATTTTCTTATTTCGCGAACATTTTAATGAAATTGTTACCCTTTTTTCATCATCTCCGCGAACATAGTCATGAAATATACACCTTTTTTTTTTCCATTTCCGAGTGTTTATAATTTTTTGATTGAATGAGCAAAGAAAAAAAAGGCTTCGCCGGGAATCGAACCCGAGACATCCGGATTGCTAGACCGGTGCTCAACCATCGAGCAACAAATGGAGCTTTCACATTAAACCCTTTGCATTGCACAAATAGTCAGAAGCTATATAAACCGGGCACTAACCCAAGGATAATTAAATCGATTTTTCGAAAGAAAGTGCGTGGGATCACGCGAAATGATGCAACTTTGTATTAATTCAATTCAAACATAAAGGAAACTGAATAGAAATATTTTAGATGATTGAAAATGAGAAAAGAACGATAGGCTTCCCGGGGAATCGAACCGAGACCTCCGGATTGCTAGACCCGTGCTCAACCATCGAGCTACAAATTAAATACCCTTGAACGGGAGACGTCCCCCGCCCCTCCCCCCCCCCCCCACCCCCTTTGATGAGAAAATGACAGTCTCGGGGGGTTAAACCCCCCCCCCCCCTTCCCCCTTTCCAAATTGTGATCGGTCTCGAGGCCACTTTTGACGGGATCCCGGTCTCGGCTTCGAACATTTTTTGACGGACAATTAATAAATTTCATGGACGTTACAATCGATTGTAATAATATTCTCTCTGTGACAAACTCCCTCTGTTGTAACAGGAATAATAAGTAAAGCGCTCACAAACATGTCTGTGTATTCGCCTACCAGCCAAATGCAACATACATAGGAGGCGGGGGAGGAGTGGTGCCGCCCCCCCCCCCCCCCCCCCAGTGGCGTAGCTAGGATTATTCAGCGATATTTTAAGATATGTTCACAAAAAAAACAAAAAATTGACACACTAATGAATATTCACCCCAACACTCACACAAATATTATTGTTCCAACATAAACTATATGCAACATTATGTATTATCCAATACAGCCAAGAATGAGTCCCGAGGGAGCGAAGCGACCGAGGGCTGGGGCAAAGAGGGAGGAGGAGGGTTTGGGAGGGGGGGGGGGTATCCCCTCCCACCATAAGGAAGATTTGCCATTTATGGACTTGAAATTGTGCAGTCTGGTGCATACCTAGATAGGAAATTCGGCTGTAAGATGCACCCCAACACACACACAAATATTGTAATTAGTGTCATACACAGTTCCAACATAACCATATGCCACATTATGTATGATCCAAATAGCCTACAGTCAAGAATGAGTCCCGAGGGAGCGAAACGAGGAAGGGCCGGGGCAGAGGGGGAGGGGGAGGGGGAGGGGGAGGGTTTTGGAGGGGGTATTTTACTTACGGTAGCGGACGTTTGTGAGGTAAAGTATGTAAACTTTTGCAGGATCGGTATCTAATCTAGATCATGATGGCGCATCTTCGAACCAGAGATGTGGTTCGAACCCTGCTTCTTTGTATTATACTGTTCTAACGGCATTGTTTTTAATTCAATTAAAAAAAAAATCAAATCACCGGGGGGAGGGAAACAGACAATTTGTGGGGGGGAGGGGGGCACGTTCCCCCAGGCCCCCCCCCCCCTGTAGCTACGCCAATGCCCCCCCCCCCCCCCCCCCGACCGAGTTGAAAACGGACAACGGTTCCAGCAAAACGATCGCGACGGTTCCAGCAAAACGCACCTGAAATTCGGCAATCATAATATATTCAGGCAAATCCCCCGAAAATCCATATCATATTCGGGCAAAATATGTGCAAATTCAAACATTCAGGTAAATAACCTCAGCCCGCCTGGGAATACGACGTCCCCGGCGCGCCGCCATAATAAGAGTTATTTTTATGTGTGGAAGCATGTGCATCATGGTAGTATGTATAAACCATGGATTGAATGCTAATTTATTCTGAACTTATCCGGTAAAATAATCTATGTCTTCTACATACAAGCTCTAAGTCATTCATCGCTTAAAAGGCAACGATGTACTCCTGAGAAATAGAGTCGTTATTATATAGAGGAAATCGTCGACTTTGTGGACTTTTCGGACTACGAAAATCAGCGAGCTGTCTTAGCGGAACACTAGCGAAGAATAATGGAAAGCGCGGCCATAACTTCGGGGGTGATGGCCGGTGGTGACGGTGTATCTGCTGTGCGACCAGCTAATGGACCCACACGCGAATCTTCCTCTGTTAAACTTTCGAGTTGTATTAATCTGAATATTGGGGCCATTTCCCACCTGTGGGAGTATCAAAAGAGCGACTTTCTCAAAGGTCACTGCGATGAATATTCTTGTACTGCAGACGAAGTTTTTGTATTTCATTTACTCAAAATTCATGCAAAGTTTTGTGCAGAACCCTCTTGCAACTTGTACAGCTGCAGATCTCCTTTACATATGATTGAGGAGACTGAACATGCTCTTGGGAAGCTGAAGGTGAACTCCAACTTCAAGTTGGAGCCAAATTTTGCAGAGACGATGGAACTAGCGTCATCCAACCTGGACATGTTACATCGCTCTGGCCTAATGTCCAGATCAGGGTCAGATTACAAGGACTTCCAAAATGCATCATCAGAATTTACGGAGCCTGAAAATTCTCAGTGTGTTCCAGTGTCAAGACGATTAAGCACGACTGATGGACTCACGACACTCGATCAATTACCGGAGACACTTGCTGCATCAAGGCCTTCAGATTTGACAGGTGCAGAACGTGAGAAACACAACAACATTTTCTAAAGTTTAGATTATTAGTATAGAAATTTGCATAATATGCATCTTTAATGAGTAGTCAGCATCTAATTTGCATATTTTAAATATTAACGTGATCATACGGGACATTGTATTTCCTTTTACTATTTTTTATTTTAACATTCAAGCTTTAATTTCATTCATGGGGACTAGTAAAACTAATCTCTATAGTAATAGTTGACCAAATTTGGAAGGGTCAAAATTAATTTTTAAAATGCTAATTAGGGTGTGTCCAAACTGCTATTTCCCAAAAAAAGAACACTTTTTAAATATTTCAGTATGAAACACTTTATTTTTTTCTTTCAGTTTCATATTTTGTGAAGTTCTTGACTGGCTATCTAATTTTTTATCAAAACAGCATTTTTCGTTTTAATTTTATTAGCTAATTAATACTGCACATTTTTACTGTAAAAAGCAGTGGCAAGCTAGGTCAAAATTATTTGTTTGTGATTTACCACTGAATGATTATCATAATAATTCTTGCTTAGATACTCTCCAAAATTTCAGAATAAATTATAGGTCTTATCTTTAGGAACTTTACCTCTAAAAATAATTACATAATTGCTACAAACTTGTATGTCATACTTCGGGATATAGCTACTGGATCGGAAAGGGAACAAGCCGAGATGAGTCCCGTTTAGAATTGAGCTAGGTTAACACTGTTGGTAAACTTTGTGGAAATTCCCAACAGTGTAGGTTTTATTCGATCTGTAAATCCAAAACGTAATGCACAGAAAATAACACACTTTGAGTTATTTCATTCATCGGTATACAAATATAACCTTTTTCATTCTTAATAAATGATTATAAAAGTACACTTCTCCGTCTGACCTGTTTTGTTATTTCTTGTTAACACAATCGATTCAGAAGTAAGACAAATACATTTAGAGTTTATTTTCTTTTGCAAGTGAATCTCAAAACCAATCTATAAACAATTAATTCCTGTGATCGATTCAAAGTTAACATCGATCAATATATAATGTATGATCGATTAACTCATCTGATCGATACAAACTTTACATCTCAGAATACTATCGAAAAAGGATCAATCGATCACTCATGTTTTATCTTCAGAATCGATTGTTCAATCTCTACTAATATTCAACTTGATATTTATCAATTTTTACTGAAAAACCTAAATATCACAGACATATTCCAGCCTAATGAACTCCATAAAGTAACATACTTAATAAGTAATCAAACTGTAATAGTTTAACCAATCCTGGAAATATTGTCCAAGTGTAGCAGACAAAATTGCATAAAATACTTGTCTAACCTGCACACAAATATCTATGCACAGTATTCAATGTACAATCAAATTCAACTTAAGCTAAGTTAATTCTCTGACATGTTCTTTTACAGTTACTAATGGAAAACCCCTAGCTGAAATCAAGCGACAATAATTCGCATTTGGGCAATTCCAAGCAAACGCCGTGACGGTCAGAGGGTGTTTCTCACAATGAAAGTCCAAATAACTCATAAAATCTAAATATCTAGAACCAACTTTTGATATGCATCTGTAACCACTATCCTACCAATAATTTACAATAGGCAAGAAAACCAAAATTCCCAATAAATTATTAATTATGAATATCAATATCTGCCGTAACGCCGTGACGGCAAAAAGACATGGGTTTCTTACATGCTAAGAAACTAAGTAAACTCTGTGAACTACAGGAACATTTTGCACTTTTATCACATTGATTCTTTGTACTAGACATCAAGCTAGAACATCCAAATAAAAATGTAGAAAAAATCCAATGCTCATAGTAAATATGATATCATAAATGTATCTATGCACTGTAACGCCGTGACTGTAACACCGTGACCTCTGAATTGTACATGTTATATATATGGGAGATATTAAAGAGATGAATAATATGATATAATTTTAATGTAGTGATCCAGAATCAATAAAGAACTAGATGAATGGGTGATATAACCAAGATGCTATTAAATGATCATCCGCATGACACAAATTTGCAGCACAGCGCCCTCTATTGATCAAAAAATCTTTTAGGACATAATTGAAATTCTTATCTATTTCAGAAGTTAGTTAATGGAACCATCAAATATTAAAACCAAAATACATACTTAAATCTAACAATGAAATATGAGACCTTTGACCTTGTTTCTCAAAATAACATACAAATGTTTAATTTTTGGTCTGCACAGTGCATATTTGCAAGTGATTTGTTTCATGTAACATGATTTCAGAGTTAGTAAATGTTTGTTTTTGAATTGGTAATTATCCGAGTGACCTTTGACCTGTGCCCCAAACAGTTTCAGAAAATTGTCTTTTACCTACAGTACTCTTTCTAACATTGATTCTGGAACTTAATTGTGAGAACAAAAAACAACAACAATATTTTGACCTGTTGACCTATGACCTCCCATGACCCCATTCCCTTATCAGGTCATATACTTCACTGGACGCATACGAGTATTATTATCATGTTATCCTTCAAGGATTCTCAAACTATCTTGATAATAATATAATTTTTGCATATTTGTTAGCTATGTGACCTTTGACCTTTGACCTCATGGACCAAAATCATATCCAATAATCCGTACCTCTAAATACATGGATTGTACAAAGTTTGAACGAAATCTATCCAACGATTCTTGAGATATTGCAAAAAAAAGAACACTGATGTACAGATGCACATACAGACAGACGGACATACAACCCATACACATACATGATTTGGGTAACTTTGAGATGGAAACATTATCAACTGACCCTATTCATATAATTATAGCATGAGCAATGCCCAAGCATACCTACAAAAAATATCTTACACTATTTGATTATGTCTACTGTGTTATGTCAATGGGAATCCAGTAGGTAGCGTCACGGCGTTACACAAAACGTAACGCCGTGACCAAATTGATATCGATTATATTAATAAGTGGTAAAAGATAATGCTGCTATTCAGCATGCATATTATAGCCCTATGGGCTAATACAGAGAAAACAAAAAATTATTTCATTCCCATTCATATTTTTCCAGAAATATTAAAAATATATGTTTTTAGTGTAACGCCGTGACATATTAATGATTGTAAATGAGACAGTCACTGAAGCGGAACGAAGAGCGAAAATGACGAAATTGATATTTATCTGAAAAATTGAAGCAATGATCCTATCAACACTGAAATAAAATTTTATGAAAACTCCTTTTCGCAGTTCTTTTATGCTTAATATTTAATTGAATGTTTTGTGAAAATAACTGAAAATTAATTTCTGCTATATATATTAACAATAAAATAATAGTTTACAATTTTTTTTTCAAAAACAAAATACATTTTTGGAAAGTTCAATCTTTTAGCTTTCATTTGATACCAAATTTGTTATGGTACAGCGAATTTGAAAAATCAGTGGTTATGTCAATGTTTGCTTGGAATTGCCCATTACGCAAAGCAGTAATATCAAAGGTTGATCAAATGTGAAACTGAATTTAATACTTTGTTTTCTTTGACTCAAAGCACTTATTTTTAAATGCGAATTCTACAAAATACAAGATTCTTCTTCAGAGATTATTTATCCCAAAAATCATAGCCAAATAATCCCAATAATGGAAGTACCTATTAAACAACTGCAAATTCTGGGCTAAATGTCATACCTTCATCTTTAAATCCCCACATGCATCACAACTAGCCAAATGCACCATTCACATTAATCACGCATGACAGTGCCAAATATAAACATCAAAATTCTATTTTAGTTTAAAGCAACTTTCAGAAACTGTTCTTTATCGATCACATAGAATACAAAATCATCTAATTTTGAAGAGAATTTCTAACTTGTAAATTTACCATTATCAACTTCTCAAAATGAGCCATATTGTGAAATTTTGACATTATTTAAGTATTTATAGAAATGTTCCTTGAAAATTCTTTATCATCTAAACATAAATTGGCAACACAATTTGCGTGTTGGCAACACCAAAATTATGGACGTAAAATATCTTAGCTAACTTCAGCATGTTTTCACGTGTACATTCAACTCATCTTTTTGCCTATATTTTTCACCATAATCTTCCTTTGCGAAAACACATCATTCACACATTATCTAAAACATATATAATTTATCTATTTAACTTACTTCTGTGACGGGATACAAATAAACCTGCTGAAACATGCCGAAATGACTGACCCACTTCTTACACCGTCATCACCGTGCGAGCGTGAACATAAGAGTGACAATTAGAGACGTCGTATTTTTACCAACTCGGAGAATCTTCTATGGTGTCTTTTAAGAATATCAAAAAATAAAAAAACATACAAATTATTGAGAAAAATCCTTCTTTTTGTAATTTTGCAAAACTCAAATTCGCTACCAAAACATCCTCCCCACCCAATCAGGGAATTTTACCTCATGATAATTCACGAAAAAGTTTCACTATCAATAAAAAACATACAAATTACCGAGAAAAATCCTTCTTTTTGTAATTTTGCATAACTCAAATTCGCTACCAAAACAGCTACATATAATTGATGAAAATGTGTCTGGAGGGGGAAATTTGAAATACCTCATCATAGTAACCTTTAAATAATTATCTAAAATACAACACAGTCAATTTGAGTAGGGAAACTGCATGTCAATTATGAAGGAAATATCTAGTATTACATTGGTTCAGTACACCAAGACCTTCCAAACAGTTTCAAAAACTGCAAGAAAGTACTAAAAAGGCACAAAATATTGTTGGTTTTTCTTATGTATAATCCTAGGTGTAGGATTTCATTTTAGTTGCCAAATTTTGGATCTAGTTTTAATTTATATATTCATCTCTTTTTTGTCAAATTGAAAGTAATTTACATCAGATAAATATATATCCCACACTTTTGGCAGCGAAATAAAATATTGACTTCTTAAAGGGATAGTTGAGTTCTGGTAAGGAGAGTACAGTTTTAGTGAAACTGAATTTTAGTAACCAAAACCTGCATCATTACATTACAAACTAATAGTTATAACTAGAAAGGAACACAAAATTACAAATGACGTAGTAAAGATCATGTTATCATTCAAAAAGAGCCGTTAAAACGTAAGAGGGCGCTCTCTAAACACTCATCGGTTTCAACCATTTTGAATAAAATAATGTGCATGTGATGCTTTGTTGAAATAGTGATTAGATAGAGAAATAACCAACAACTATTTAAATACCTATTTTGTAACTTTTTGAAAAGAGGAAGCATTTTTTTGAATTTTTAACGGCTGGTTCAAAATTCTCTAATAAACCCGGGGCCCCGGGTTTATTACAAATTGTTATATTTATGGATATTTCAGCCGTTTCTGAACCGATTTTGATCAAACAAAGATGATTTTATTGTTTAAATATTATGCTCTTTCAAATTTTACACTCAGTTTTTCATTACCTCACAAACCTATTAAGTAGTCTAGCGCCCTCTCTACCAAAACTCAACTTTCCCTTTAATTAATAATTACGAAATAATTAGCGTAATTAATGCAAATAAACGGCTCTCAATTCGTTAGTCTTTATTATTATAATTTATTACTGAAGCTTTTTTTATTTTTAAATCATCACAATATTAGATAAAACTTATACAATTTACAATTATATTGCAAAATAGGCTTAAAAGATTTAAAAATAAAAGCAGAAAAATGACAAGAGTTTTAGTGAGGTAAAAATGTCCTGTACGTCACATGTCCTGTAGGCCTTCGTCACGCGGATACCTATTTTCTTTCAATTATTATCATGGGATAAAAAGTCATGAATGAATTAATTTGTTTACAGTGTGTATTTTATTGCTTTTAAAATGTATATCAGGAGTTATCTGCCATGTAGATTCAGAGCGTTTTCACAATACAAAATTTTCTAAAAAATAAATAATTTCTCTGGTCCTGTACGTCACGCTGCATATTAATTAGCATTATAATTGTATTTTAATGAGCGATTTTTATTTCGCATTTTAGGAAGGGACAAGTAGCTTTAGATAAAGCACTGAAAAGATTCCAAAACATAGCTCCTTCCTCTGAATAATATTCAATTAAAAGCTGTGAATGTCCCGTACATCACAAGTCAAATAGCTTGGACCTGCCCTTAAGATATTAATCAATTATGTTTCCTTTTTATCTTATATTATATTTAGGAGTTGAACCTGAGGACAGTGGCCTTCATACAGCTGAGGACTTCAACGATGTTGAGATGTCTGCTAGACTTAAGATCGAACCACATGATCCAATGTCCCATCATCGTGTAGCTGAGCCTGACAAGGACAGTTGCCTGCATACGTCTCAGGATGTCAGTGTTGGCAAGATAACTGTAGTGAACATAGAACCACCTGATCCAGTGTCATCTGAGGATACCAGAGATGTTGAGAAGTATGCGAAGCCGAGATTGAAGAATGAACCGCCTGATCCAATGTCCCAGGATCAAGATTCTGAGCCTGACAAGAGCAGTTACCTGCATACGTCTAGGGATACCAGAGATGCTGAGAAGTCTGCTAAGCCGAGATTGAAGAATGAAGCACCTGATCCAGTGTCACGTGATCAAGTAGCAGAGCCCAATGAGGAAAGATACCTTTGTACGTCTCATGAGGATGTTGACGTTGCCGAAATCACTGGAGTGGTGAAAGAACCACTTGATGCAATGTCACATGATCAAGTAGCTGAGACTGACAAGGGTATTTGCCTGCATACGACCGAGGATGCCAGAGGTGTTGAGATGTCTGCTGGAGCGAAGATGGAGCCACCAGATCCAGTGTCACATGATCAAGTAGCAGAGCCCAATGAGGAAAGATACCTTTGTACGTCTCATGAGGATGTTGACGTTGCCGAAATCACTGGAGTGATGAAAGAACCACTTGATGCAATGTCACATGATCAAGTAGCTGAGACTGACAAGGGTATTTGCCTGCATACGACTGAGGATGCCAGTGGTGTTGAGATGTCTGCTGGAGTGAAGATGGAGCCACCAGATCCAGTGTCACATGATCAAGTAGCTGAGCCCAATAAGGACAGTTGTCAGCATACCTCTGAGGATGCCAGAGGTTCTGAGATGTCTGCTGGAGTGAAGACGGAGCCTTCTGATCCTCTGTCACATGATCAAGTGACTTACAACCTTCCGGCACCGGGGATCAAACTGGAGATAGATGATGAGGGACGAGGTATGTAAACAATCACATTCACATAAGTCAGGCAGTTTTGAAAAACAAAAAATTAGAAACCAAAAATTGGACACAAATTTCCCAGCTAAGGTTCACTACAAATTTAAATATAGAGATATCTTTAAACTAATACATCCACAATGCATTAACTTGAGTTTCAGTCACTATCTGCTTCAAAATAGAATTAAATCATGAGTGAGATTGATCAGGCAGTGTACAAAATCTGAGGCTCTACTAAATTGTGTTGTGCAAACTACATGGACATTGAAGAGTCCTGCTTAGGACACATATTCCCTCTATATGATGATCGTTTTGCCTTTTTGGGCATGTCTTTTCATTTGAGGGGTGTACGTTTGCTATTACAACACTATGCGTGGATCATTGTGTAAAACTGTAGTATAATATCTTATAATAATGATAATAGGTAAGATTATTACTCAAAGAGTTGGATGTCTTGGGTCCATATTGATATCTTATTATCTTGTGTGGGCCTTTTTTTGCAGATTGTGCTGAGCATATGGATGAGGAAAACAATTTCTGGTTGAGCAGTGAGTCATCATTGGCTACCAGAGAGACCAAGAGTTCATTTATTCCTATAATGAAGAAAGCTAAGATTGTGCTTCAAAGACTTAACATCAGGAGAACGCCTGCTAGGTGTGATGATTGTCACAAGGCTCTGCAAGGTAGCAGCTTTCGGTATTCCCTTGGTCGTACGGCGCAGTACATTGTCATGAAATGTGAAATATGCAAGAAAGATGGGACCAGAGCAAGTTCTGAGCTAGAGAGACGAGCAACGGATACTGAAGAAGACGTCCTGCAGGAGAGTACCAATCATCCACCACTTCATGGAACGAGCAGGACGTTCCATAACGTTCAGTCAAGTGATTCAGGTAGGGAAGGCATTCAGGCAATTTCAATTTACTTTTCTTTCTTACAGCGCATTAGATGTGATATGGGCGTTATTAAACAAAATAATGCATGGTTTGGAGTTTAATATATACCAGAATATTCACTGATACATTTTGAATTTCTCAAGTGCATTTTAATTGCATCGGAGATAAATCATTGAGGGGATACAGCAGGGGCCTGGGAACGATTTTTTCACTGGGGGTGCTGAGATATATATATGTATACAGGAAACCAGCCGAGTCAATCTGCCTGAAGATCGCCTACACAACAGGCGTGAAACCGCCGGTAGCGGACTCCGCAACTCTTAAGGTACGTCTATGTATATATATATATATATATATATATAAGCGAAAGGTGAACTAATACATACAGCTTTAGTTTCTTCCAATATTTAAATAATGCAAAGAATAATCATAAATGATTGAGAAAGAAGAATGATAGGCGTAGCTTAAAAAGCATTGTTCCTCCCTTTAATCCTCCAAATGAAAAAAGGCACTGGTCGAAAAATTGGTCTCCGCCAGGACTCGAACCCGGGTCTCCAGCTTGGAACGCTGACGCCTTAACCACTAGGCCACGGGGACCGTGTGATTGAAGACAGATCCAAATTCAGGTCATTGGCAAGCCAATCTCTCGGCCCTTTGTACTCAATTAATTCATGGGGAGGGAGTTACGAACAATGCAAGCCGCCTGTACTTCAGCTGGATCACAAAGGAGTGATTCAAGTATTAATTAGAACATATAAGCGAAAGGTGAACTAATACATACAGCTTTAGTTTCTTCCAATATTTAAATATTGAAGTACAGGCGGCTTGCATTGTTCGTAACTCCCTCCCCATGAATTAATTGAGTACAAAGGGCCGAGAGATTGGCTTGCCAATGACCTGAATTTGGATCTGTCTTCAATCACACGGTCCCCGTGGCCTAGTGGTTAAGGCGTCAGCGTTCCAAGCTGGAGACCCGGGTTCGAGTCCTGGCGGAGACCAATTTTTCGACCAGTGCCTTTTTTCATTTGGAGGATTAAAGGGAGGAACAATGCTTATTAAGCTACGCCTATCATTCTTCTTTCTCAATCATTTATGATTATTCTTTGCATTATATATATATATATATATATATATAAGCGAGAAGTAAACTAATACATACAGCTTCGGTTTCTTCCAATATATAAATAATTGCAAAGAGTAATCATAAATGATTGAGAAGGAAGAATAATAGTAGGCGTAGCTTAATAAGCAATATTCCTCCTTTTAATCCGCCAAATGAAAAAAGGCACTGGTCGAAAAATTGGTCTCCGCCAGGACTCGAACCTGGGTCTCCGGCTTGGAACGCCGATGCCTTAACCACTAGGCCACAGGGACCGTGTGATTGAAGACAGATCCAGTTCAGGTCATTGGCAAGCCAATCTCTCGGCCCTTTGTGCTGAAGTATTCATGGGGAAGGAGTTACGAAAAATGCAAGCCGCCTTTTACGTATATATATATATATAGTTGCAAAGAATAATCATAAATGATTGAGAAGGAAGAATAATAGGCGTAGCTTAATAAGCATTGTTCCTCCCTTTAATGAAAAAAGGCACTGGTCGAAAAATTGGTCTCCGCCAGGACTCGAACCCGGGTCTCCAGCTTGGAACGCTGACGCCTTAACCACTAGGCCACGGGGACCGTGTGATTGAAGACAGATCCAAATTCAGGTCATTGGCAAGCCAATCTCTCGGCCCTTTGCACTGGCGCCGATTCCATCCGAAAACACAATGCATTGGGGGGGTGAGCATTGTTTGTGAACAATGCTCTGCCCCCCCAATGCATTGTGTTTACGGATGGAATCGGCGCGCCTGGCCCTTTGTACTCAATTAATTCATGGGGAAGGAGTTACGAACAATGCAAGCCGCCTGTACTTCAGCTGGATCACAAAGGAGTGATTCAAGTATTAGTTAGAACATATACATTTACGAAAGGTGAACTAATACATACAGCTTTAGTTTCTTCCAATATTTAAATAGTTGCAAAGAATAATCATAAATGATTGAGAAGGAAGAATAATAGGTGTAGCTTAATAAGCATTGTTCCTCCCTTTAATCCTCCAAATGAAAAAAGGCACTGGTCGAAAAATTGGTCTCCGCCAGGACTCGAACCCGGGTTCACCTTTCGTAAATATATATATATATATTAGTTGTAAAAGAAGAAGAAGAAGATCTATCTAGCCTATGTCTTCTCTGATTTCGTCCATCCAATGTCTACTCTGTCTGTCTCTTTGTCTGGTTTGTGTTAGTTATATTATGTGTCCATCTGTTGTCTTTACCTCTTGCATGGTGGCCTGCCCATCTCCATTTCTTTGTTATTATTTCCTGTGTGATATCCTGGCATTTTTGTTTCTTCTTAAATCCTCATTTCTGACCTTGTCCCTTCTTGTAACTCCTACCAGAATCCTCTCCATAGCTCTTTCTTGACTCTAAGCTTCTTTTCCAATTTCTTAGTTATTGCCCAAGTCTCTGCCCATAGGATAGTACCGGAATTAGAGCTGTCGATTTTGGGAGTATTTCCCTCCCGGGACTCGCGATAAATTTTTCGGGCGAGTCACCGGTACCCGAAATGTACCCATTTGTTGATTTCGCTATTATATAATCAATATAACCTCATTGTTTGTCTCGTTCCCTTGCAGAAAATGTTGATCACCAGGAAGATGGTACTATTATATCGGCATGTATGATATGTCACGCCAGCTGGGAAAACATGTTCATTCAAGTGACATTTGTCCTATTTTCGTCAGAAATGTTGTAATCGAGGTAAATTTGAACAGCATGTTACCATAATTCCGTTAATATCATGACAGAAATACTAATACTATAATTCATTTACGAACTTACTGTATTTTGAAGATGATTTATTGTCATAAATGCGCTGCATTTTTGTCACTTGAATGAACTTGGTAACTCTTGCGTTCAATGAGGGGACTTTTGCTTTTTTATCGGGATATCGAGTATTGATTTTTGCGCCCGGGACTCGACATTTTTCGGTGGGACCCGGGTACCCGTGAGTCGTCAACATCCTTAACCAGAATTATACACTAGTTGAAGATTTGAGCATAGAAAACAATCAATATAACCTCATCGTTTGTCTCGTTCCCTTGCAGAAAATGTTGATCACCAGGAAGATGGTATGATTACTTACGGAAAGAAACATACCTCACCAGATCTAGGAGTGCCAGGAAAGGACGCCCTTCATCTGGAGGGTGAGACAGGTACATGTAGCTCAGGGTTTCAATCAAGAATAAACACTGATGATCTTAAAGGATTCATGAAGTGCAAAAACAAGTTGACTTCAGTTTATCTGTATTAGGGTACATGTACATTAATAAGTTAAGCTCTTATTTTCTTTTGCTAAGCCCCACCTCTTAAAAAACTCTCCTGAGTGGAATTCTTCTTGTGACATAATCAGTCAATCACTACCCAGATACTGATAAACTATAATTGTAAGCATGCACGGCATGCTGTTGTGGGCGTGTTCTTTTTTTTGCCTCCGCAACGAAGTAGCCGGAGGCATTATGTTTTCGGGTTGTCCGTCCGTCCGTACGTCCCGTTCTCATGATCGCGTTATCTCAAGAACCGATTGACGGATTTTCACCAAACTTGGGTCATGTATGTATCTTGGGGAGCCAATGATCTGATTAGATTGTGGGGTTATGAGGTCAAAGGTCACAGGGCTCATTATATATGCAAAAATAGCTCGTGATCGCGTTATCTCAAGAAGGGATTGACAGATTCTGACCAAACTTAGATTTTGGGGGTCATGAGGTCAAAGGTCACAGGGCTCATATGTATAGGTAGCTTGAGATTGGAAATCTCAAGAACTGAATTTCAGATTTCAATCCAACTTGAAGTTGATACCTGAATGTATCTTAGGGAACATCATTTTCGACTGCGCGCAGTCGAAGATCCATCTAGTTTCCTTTTGTCTTTTGTTCATCTAACGTTAACTGTCAAGTGATTGACAGATGATGTCAATAGCTTTTCGGTGCCTTTCTTGTCCTAATTGATGGTTGAACCTTCTTTGTTTTTGTCATGAAACCTTTTCTGACAAATTGTTTTATCGAAAGGAAGAGACTCGACTGATGATGAATTCAATCTTAATATCAACATTCCATTTTCAGAAAATGCTGATCGTCCGCTGGGTGCCCCAGATGCTTCCTGTGGAAAGACAATTTCCTCTACTAATCCAGGAGAAGCAAGTTCTAGCCAGGTTCCTCCTGAAGTCTTTCCAGGTACAAGTAGCTTGAACATTCAGACAGGAAAACACACAGACGAATGTCCCGATGATCATCAGGATGTAAGGGGTATTACAAGCCCCCAACACGGTGATGGACATTGCGTATGCAACATGGATTCAAAGACTTTCTCTGACAAATGTGATCCCAAGACACATGAAAATGAACACACTTGTGTGAAATTGGTTTGCAAATTTTGTTCAAAGGAATTCTCTCGCAAAGATAAGCTATCATTACACATGAAAAAACATTCTGGTGAACAACCTTTCACCTGCAAGGTATGTTCAATGGCCTTCACTAAAAAATTTCATCTAGCAGTACACATGCGAACACATACTGGTAAACAACCTTTTACTTGCAAAGTATGTTCAAAGGCTTGCTCACAGAAAGAAGTTCTAACGAGACACACGAGGACACATAATGGTGATCGACCTTACACTTGCAAGGTATGTTCAAAGGCTTTCTCACAAATAACTCATCTAACAAGACACATGAGGACACATACTGGTGAACGACCTTTCACCTGCAAGGTATGTTCAAAGGCTTTCACTCAAAAATGTAATCTAGCATCACACATGAGGACACATACTGGTGAACGACCGTTCACTTGCAAGGTATGTTCTAAGGCTTTCTCACAGATAACTCATCTAACAAGACACATGAGGACACATACTGGTAAACGACCTTTCACCTGCAAGGTATGTTCAAAGGCTTTCACTCAAAAATATAATCTAGCATCACACATGAGGACACATACTGGTGATCGACCTTTCTCTTGCAAGGTATGTTCAAAGGCTTGCTCACAGAAAGGTGATCTAATGAGACACATGAGGACACATACTGGTGAAAGACCATTTACTTGCAAGGTATGTTCAAAGACTTTCTCTCTGAAAGGTGATCTAACGAGACACATGAGGACACATATTGGTGATCGACCTTACACTTGCAAGGTATGTTCTAAGGCTTTCTCACAGATAACTCATCTAACAATACACATGAGGACACATACTGGTAAACGACCTTTCTCTTGCAAGGTATGTTCAAAGGCTTGCTCACAGAAAGGTGATCTAATGAGACACATGAGGACACATACTGGTGAAAGACCATTTACTTGCAAGGTATGTTCAAAGACTTTCTCTCTGAAAGGTGATCTAACGAGACACATGAGGACACATACTGGTGATCGACCTTTCTCTTGCAAGGTATGTTCAAAGGCTTGCTCACAGAAAGGTGATCTAATGAGACACATGAGGACACATACTGGTGAAAGACCATTTACTTGCAAGGTATGTTCAAAGACTTTCTCTCTGAAAGGTGATCTAACGAGACACATGAGGACACATATTGGTGAACAACCTTTCACATGCAACGTATGTTCAAAGGCTTGCTCACAGAAAGGTGATCTAACAAGACACATGAGGACACATACAGGTGAAAAACCTTTCACTTGCAAGGTATGTTCAAAGGCCTTTTCGCAGAAAGTTGATCTAACAAGACACATGAGGACACATACTGGTGAAAAACCTTTCACATGCAATGTATGTTCAAAGGCTTTCACTCGAAAATATTATCTAGCATTACACATGAGGACACACACTTGTGAAAGACCTTTCAATTGCAAGGTATGTTCAAAGGCTTTCTCACAGAATCCTCACCTTTCAAGACACATGAGGACACATACTAGTGAAGTACGTTTCACTTGCAAGGTATGTTCAAAGGCTTTCTCACAGAAAGGTGATCTAACAAGACACATGAGGACACAAACTGGTGATCGACCTTTTACATGCAAGCTATGTTCAAAGGTTACAATGTAGTGATTATAAATCAAATAAGCTGGACACTTACTATTATATAAGCGACGTTTCGCCGGTTCAAAGGCTTTCTTACAGAAAGCTAATCTCACGAGACACATGAGGAGACATACTGGAGAACATTGTTTTACCTAAAAGGTATGTTTAAAGGCTTTCTCGCAGAAAGGTACACTAGCAATGCACACAAGGACACATACTGGTCAACAGCCTTTCACTAATTGCAAGGTATATTTGAAGGCTTTCTCACAGAAAGGTACACTAGCTAGTAAAGCAAATGATGACACATATTTATGAATGCACTTTCTACAACAACCACTGCATGAAAGGTCACAAAAGGCTACACATGTGTTCAAATATATAGCTTGCATTGCCTATTTCACTTGTATAGCATATGCAGGGCCACATTCAAAACAGAAATGGGCTAGTAAAACTTAAGAAAAGTAAAAATGTAGTTGCCAGATCATGCGAATTGCATACCTGCCAACCAGTCCGATTTTGTCGTATTTAGTCCGATTTTTTAGACAAAAAAGGGTAAAAAATCGGACGAGTACGATTTTTTAAGTCTGGAAAAAAGAAAAAAAAGTAAATATACATGTGCATATAAATACACACATACATATTCAGTGTGGTCATATGTTGAAAAATAAGGCTAAGATAGCACAAGAGAGCATCTAGAACCCTAGAGCTGGACCCCGGCTGCAAAGGACTTCGTGCTTCGCGCTCGTGATACGTGCTTCCGCTCGTGATGTGCGCTTTGCTCACATGAGAGTAAGATTTTTCATTTTCAAATGTTGGCAGGTATGGAATTGCTCTTTTTAAGCTAGCAATTCTGAATGGTTGTACATTGTATATTGTATTCTTTCATGCCAAACTTAATTAATAATTAGCTGTAATCAATGAATGGACCAAGATCTTGAAGAGAAGACAATGCTTTTGAAAAATTAAACCAAATTATGAGGCCATTTAATTTCTGGTCATCTAAATTAAGCTAAGAGTAGTTATACTTTCCTGACTGGGTCACTAGCATATAGGTTAAAGTGGAGCCATGTTTGTTAAATGATATATTTTGGACATGTTTTTTGGAAAATAATACAGAAACAGTAAACAAAATAAAGCATCTCACAGCACTACTTCCTTGATTGGAGTTTAAAGTAGATTTTGTCCTGTCCAAAACATCTCCAGAACAATATGAATTGTCAATCAGGCTGGTAAAAATACAGGTTCCATCAAATACAGCACCTAGTACAATTTGACAAGTTTTGCAAACCATTCTCCACAGTTTATGTGGAAATATTCTCAATGATCATGCAAATCTGACATCCTGACATTCCTTGCCTTTTTTGTTTGTTTTTGTCCTGAACCATTTTCTTACAAATTGTACTCTGGAAAGGACTAAACTAATGATGAATTCGATCTTAATATCAACATTCCATTTTCAGAAAATGATGTTTCCTGTGGAAAGACAATTGCCTCTACTAATCCAGGAGAAGCAAGTTCTAGCCAGGTTCCTCCTGCAGTCTTTCCAGGTACAAGTAGCTTGAACATTCAGACAGGAAAACACACAGATGAATGTCCTGGTGATCATCAGAATGTAAGGGGTATTACAAGTCCCCAACACCGTGATGGACATTGCGTATGGAACATGGATTTAAAGACTTTCTTTGGCAAATGTGATCCCAAGACACATGAAAATGAACACACTTGTGTGAGATTGGTATGCAAGTTTGGTTCAAAGGAAATCCATTGTAAAGATAAACTATCATTACACATGAAAAAACATTCTGGTGAACGACCTTTCACCTGCAAGGTGTGTTCAACGGCCTTCACTAAAAAATGTCATCTAGCAGTACACATGCAAACACATACTGGTAAACAACCTTTTACTTGCGAAGTATGTTCAAAGGCTTTCTCACAGAAAGGCGTTCTAACAAGACACATGAGGACACATACTGGTGATCGACCTTTCTCTTGCAAGGTATGTTCAAAGGCTTGCTCACAGAAAGGTGATCTAATGAGACACACGAGGACACATACTGGTGAAAGACCATTTACTTGCAAGGTATGTTCAAAGGCTTGCTCACAGAAAGGTGATCTAACAAGACACATGAGGACACATACTGGTGATCGACCTTTCACTTGCAAGGTATGTTCAAAGGATTTCTCACAAAAAGGTGATCTAACAAAACACATGAGGACACATACTGGTGAACAACCTTTTACATGCAAGGTATGTTCAAAGATTTTCTCACTGAAAGTTAATCTAACGAGACACATGAAGACACATACTGGTGATCGACCTTTCACTTGCAAGGTATGCTCAAAGGCTTTCTCACAGAACGGTGATCTAACAAGACACATGAGGACACATACTGGTGAACAACATTTCAATTGCAAAATATGTTCAAAGGCTTTCACTCAAAAATGTCATCTAACATCACACATAAGGACACATACTGCTGATCGACCTTACAGTTGCAAGGTATGTCTAAAGGCTTTCTCACAAAAATCTCATCTTACAAGACACACGAGTACACATACTGTTTAAGCACCTTTCACTCGCAAAATATGTTCTAACAGAAGTTGCTCTAATAAGACAATTGAGGACACATACTGGTAATAAAACAGCCTTTCACTTGCTAGGGTTGTTCAAAGGCTTTCTCACAGAAAGGTACACTAGCAATGCACATGAGCACACATAATAGTTAATAGTCTTTCACTTGCAAGGTACGTTCAAAGGCCTTCTCACAGAAAGGTGATTTAACAAGACACACAAGGACACATACTGGTGAACGACCTTTCACTTGCATGGTATGTATGACAGCTTTCTCTCACAAAAGTAATCTATCATCACATATGAGGACCCATACAGGTGAAAAACATTTCACATGCAAGTTTTTTTTCAAAAGCTTTCTCAAGGAAACCTCACCTTACAAAACACATGAGGACACATACTGGTGAATGACCTTCTATTTGCAAGGTATGTTCAAACTTAAGGCTTTCTGTTATAAAGGTGATCAAACAAAACACATGAGGACACATACTGGTGAACGACCTTTCACTTGCAAGGTGTGTTCACAGGCTTTTTTTCTTCTAAGGGATGATCTAATAGGACACATAAGGACACATACTGGTGATCGACCTTTCACATGCAAAGTATGTTCAAAGGCTTTCTATCATAATGGTGATCTAACAGAAAACGTGAGCACACTCACTGCTGAACAGCCTTTCACTTGAAAGGTATCTTTGAAGGCTTTCTCATAGAAATGTACACTAGTAAAGCTCATGAGGAGACACACTGGTGTTTGCCCTTTCAATTGCAACGTATGTTTAGAGGCTTTCTCTGTTAAAAGTGCATAGTGCACATGATGGCCCCTATTGATGAATGCTCTATTACAACAATAACTGCGTGAAAGGTAACAAGTAGCTTCATGTGTTCAAATATATTGCGTGCATTGCCCATTACAGTTCTGTAGCATATGCAGGGCTAACTTTATTAATACACTCTTGCAGGATGGCCCATGGTCCTAATTAAAAAAAGGAATGGGCTAGTAAAACTGAAGAATAGTAACATTTCAGTTGCTAGATATATGCGAATTGTTCCTTTTAATTGTAATTTGTCATGATGACATTCTTTGCATTGTTCATTCATTTGTTTGTTTGTTTTGATGAACCATTTTCTGACAAATTGTTCTCTGGGAAGAAAGAGACTCGACTGATGATTAGTTCAATCTTAATATCAACATTCCATTTTTAGAAATTGCTGATCGTCCGCTAGGTGCCCCAGATGCTTCCTGTGGAAAGACAATTGCCTCTACTAATCCAGGAGAAGCAAGTTCTAGCCAGGTTCCTCCTGCAGTCTTTCCAGGTACAAGTAGCTTGAACATTCAGACAGGAAAACACACAGATGAATGTCCTGGTGATCATCAGAATGTAAGGGGTATTACAAGTCCCCAACACCGTGATGGACATTGCGTATGCAACATGGATTCAAAGACTTTCTCTGACAAATGTGATCTCAAGACACATGAAAATGAACACACTTGTGTGAAATTGGTTTGCAAGTTTTGTTCAAAGAAATTCTCTCGCAAAGATAAACTATCATTACACATGAAAAAACATTCTGGTGCACAACCTTTCACCTGCAAGGTATGTTCAATGGCCTTCACTAAAAAATGTCATCTAGCAGTACACATGCGAACACATACTGGTAAACAACCTTTTACTTGCAAAGTATGTTCAAAGGCTTTCTCACAGAAAGGAGTTCTAACAAGACACATGAGGATACATACAGGTGAAAAACCTTTCACATGCAAGGTATGTTCAAAGGCTTTCACACAGAAAGGTGATCTAACAAAACACATGAGGACACATACAGGTGAAAAACCTTTCACATGCAAGGTATGTTCAAAGGCTTTCTTACAAAAAGGTGATCTTATGAGACACATGAGAACACATACTGGTGAGCAACCTTTTACTTGCAAGGTATGTTCAAAGGCTTTTACTCGAAAATGTATTCTAGCATTACATTTGAGGACACATACTGGTGAAAAGCCGTTCACTTGCAAGGAATGTTCTAAGGCTTTTTCACAGAAAGCTAGTCTTACGAGACACATTAGGAGACATACTGGAGAACAATCTTTCACCTGCAAGGTATGTTCAAAGGTTTTCACTCGAAAGTGTCATCTAGCATTACACTTGATGACACATACTGGTGAGCAACCCTTCACATGCAAGGTATGTTCAAAGGCTTTCACTCAAAAATGTAATCTAGCATCACACATGAGAACAAATACTGGTGAGCAACCTTTCACTTGCAAGGTATGTTCAAAGACTTTCACTCAAAAATGTAATCTAGCATCACACATGAGGACACATACTGGTGAACAACCTTTCACTTGCAAGATATGTTCAATGGCCTTCACCAAAAAATGTCATCTAGCATTACACATGCGAACACATACTGGTAAACAACCTTTTACTTGCAACGTATGTTCAAAGGCTTTCTCACAGAAAGGCGTTCTAACAAGACACATGAGGACACATACTGGAGATCGACCTTTCTCTTGCAAGGTATGTTCAAAGACTTGCTCAGAGAAATCTCATCTAACAAGACACATGAGGACACATACAGGTGAACGACCTTTCACTTGCAAGGTATGTTCAAAGGCTTTCAGTCGAAAATGTCATCTAGCATTACACATGAGGACACATACTGATGAACCATCTTTCACTTGCAAGGTATGTTACAAGGCTTCCTCACAAAAAGGTGATCTAACAAAGCACATGAGGACACAAACTGGTGAACAACCTTTCACTTGCAAGGTATGTTATAAGGCTTTCTTTAAAGGGACTTAGTAACATTGTCCAAATCCTCAAAATAAAATTTTCGTTTTAGCGGTTCTCTCATAACTTGTTGTATTCGCATTAACAATAAAATCATGGGACAGGTTTCGGTTTTTCAAATTTCCCTTTCGTTACAAAGATATGTACGATTGAAGTATTCAGATAAGAAAAACTCCGGGCGAGTTTTTCATCCCTGTACAAAGTGAATGCAGTGAGTTAGTGAATATCACCCAATATCACTTTGCATTTTCGCTCATAACTTGGCCATGCAATGTCCATTTGACTTGAAATTTTCACACAATACCCTGTGGACATATGAGATAACAACACTATACATTGCATCAACCCTTCATCACTTTTTGCACATGTCAACAAAGTTACTAGATCCCTTTAATAAAGGCGATTTAACAAGACACATGAGGACACACACTTGTGAACGACCTTTCACTTGCAAGGTATGTGCAAAGGCTTGCTCAAAGAAATCTCATTTAATGAGACACATGAGTACACATACTGGTGAAGGTCATTACACTTGCAAGGTATGTTCAAAGGCTTTCTCACAGAAATGTGATCTAACAAGGCACACGAGGACACATACTGGTGAACAACCTTTCACTTGCAAGGTATGTTCAAAGGCTTTCTCACAGAAAGGTGATCTAACAAAACACATGAGGACACATACAGGTGAAAAACCTTTCACATGCAAGCTATGTTCAAAGACTTTCACTCAAAAATGTCATCTAGCATTACACATGAGGGTGCATACTGGTGAATCACCTTTTATTTGCAAGGTATGTTCAACAGCTTTGTCACAGAAAGCTCATCTAACACATGAAAACACATAGCAAAGCAAAGGCTTTCACTAACAAATTTAATCTAGCAAAACACATGAGGACACATGCTGGTGAACAACCTTTCACTTGCAAGATATGTTCTAAGGCTTTCTCTCTGAAAGGTGACCTAACAAGACACATGAGAACACATACTGGCGAACAACCTTTTTCTTGCAAGGTATGTTCTAAGGTTTTCACTCAGAAATGTTATCTATCATCACATACGAGGACCCATACAGGTTAAAAACCTTTTACGTGCAAGCTATGTTAAAAAGCTTTCTCACAGAAAGTTGATCTAACAAGCCTTTTGAGGACACATAATGGTGGATGACCTTTTGCTAGCAAGGTATGTTCAAAGGCTTTCCCACTGAAAAGTGATTTCCTGTGACACTTGAAGACTAATACTGGTAAATGACCATGCAGGCGCAATGTGTGTTCAAATGCTTTATCACAGAAAGCTAACCTAATGAGACACATGAGGACACATACTGGCGATTGACTCTACCAGTGATCTCAGGCAATCATTAATCTTGTTGAACCCACCGCCTCCCCCCCCCCCCCCCCCCTCTCCCTTGCCTAAACAACTAAACCCCCTTGGCGAAATCTGGGCAACGGGCCTGCAAGGTATGTTCAAGAGACTTTAAATAACCCTATCTTAAAGGTAGTTCAGATTCGTCTAGTCAGATGCGCAGCGCCATCTTGCGTATGCGTTGCGCACAGTGCGTGATGCACGTTGGCTCAGTGTCATGCGGTGCGCGCAAACTAGCCTAGTTCAAAATGGCGACCCGCTGTGTAGCATCCCCACGCTTGATGCCCTTTAACTGGGGGGGGGGTCAATTTGACCCCCCCCCCCCTCGACTTTTAGCGCGATAATGCTGCAACGCGCGCAGATATTGCCGCGCGACTTCATGATTTTTCCGCAAAATTTGCGACGACCAGATATATCGTTCTAAAGTCACGTGACCTTTCGTATTATCATGGGCCCAAAAATCACTAAATTTTGTGATTTGTGTGTACAAATCCTATGGAAATTGATTTTTTCCTAGAATACACAAAACTTTCATTATTTTTCATTCTAATCACTGCAATCATTTAATTTCTGGCTAAAAATGGTTGGATAATGGTCAATAATTTATTCCATTGAAAAAAACAATAAAAAACATTAGTAAAAAAAAATAAAATAAGAAATACATAAGAAATTCCAAAAACAAAGAAATACGTAAAGAAAATGTTTAATGTTGAAAACTTGTTAATTAAGTCATAAAGAATATTCATGCACAAAATTAGCATATTCTGAGCAACATTTAGTGATTTACAGACAAAAAGAGGATTTCTGCATAAATTAGCGTACTTCGGTAATGAATATGCACATAATTTGCATATTTAACATTGGATCGTTTAAACGAAAACATGAACGCGTCGCTATACTTCAATGTACCTCCATGCAAAATTTCACGTGAATCGGACAATCGGTCTTTGAGATCTTGGGGGGGGGGGGGGCTAAAATGCCCCCCCCCCCCTAATGGGCTCAAGTGACCAAAATAACCCAATGGGATTAGGGTTAAGCTGTCCAAGACACCTGGGCCCGTATTCAATTCCGTACTTAAGTACAAAATATAAGCAATTTACTTAGTATTTGGCTTAAGTAAATTACTTAGCCAAAATTGAGATTCAATTCATCGGCTAAGTATTTTACTAAGTAAAGTATGATTTTGTCTTAGTAAATTACCTTAGTACTTTACTTAAGCAAGGTTGCTATTCAAATCCCTCATTGTGACTTAGTAATTTGCTTAAACTTTGGAAAATCATAATTACTTAAACTTTGGAAAATCATTAGGACACTTAAGCATAGCTTAACGCTGGAATTAGTGGGAAACGTGTATTTAATATGGTGGTGAAACGACATTAAATGCTCCGAAATAGAAATGCAACCACCTTCCCCTGAAAGTTATAATTTAAGATGATATAAGCGCATTATCAAAGCAAACTGTGCGCAGTGCGCTTCAATTCAGGCGCATTAAGAGTCGTTGCGCTCATGAAATCACAGATTTATACGCGTCAAAAGGCTGTGTACAGTGCACTATTAAGAACAAAAATAGTGAATGGCAATCATACAGGGAAAAGAAAAAAATCAAACTGTTACCGAATATTATCTGCTTGATTTTTTCCTCTTTTGTTTACTTGTATGGATGTTGTGGATATAATGTGATCTACTATTGTAGTAATCCATGCCATTTTGTTGGTCTTATTCTTCAAACATTGCAAGTGATATATTTATGGGACATTAAATAATGGTCACAGCCGGCGGGTAAGTTATTTTTAATACTTCTTTATCATACAAGTATATTCCATGTTTGAACATAGTTTGCTGGTTCGTTATTGGACTGGAGGCATCATTATGGATCATATTATGTAAAAAATCAATATCTGTCTCCACTTTCGGGGCTTCAAACGATCAAACTTCCACAAGAGCATAGCCTAGATCAATTAGGCCTGCAGATTATGGATCCGACAATCGACATGGCATACCTCATATAAACTCAAGAAAACCATAAGCAAGCAGTGATTTTATTCCTCGACTTTGATGTTTTTCTGCTCATGTTGAAGCTTTGACTGCTCCGCCCGTAATAACGTAACGTTTCAATCAAGATTGCTGTTATGATCATGCAATTCTGTTTTAACACATGAATTCCCATTGACAAGCGTCGCACAAAATTGGTTTGCGATTTTGTTTTAACACATGAATTCCCATAGACAAGCGTTGCACAAAATCGTTCGCGGATACCATCAGCACTAACTTACAAACCATTGTGACGTCACAAGTATTTTACTTAGATTTTGTCTGATATGTAAGTAAAAGTCTAAAATGCGATTTGAATACGAGATAAGTAAAGTTCTTAGCTTAGCAATTTACTTAGTAAATGTCTTACTTATTCTAAGTACGGAATTGAATACCGGCCCTGGTCCTGACAACATCCCAAATCTAAAATCTTCCAAAGTCTGCGCCCCCTGGACCCCATTAAGGCCACCTGACCCTTATTCAGGATTTCTCAATATGCCCCCTAAAATTGAGCTATTTATAAATTACTATTTAAAAGCTTATTATTCTACCTATTTCTATCATTATGAACATCATCTTAAAGTCATACCTGTAAAGTGTCCAAATCCACGAAAATTACTTGGAGCTTCCTCGTTTCTCTTCTACCGTGTTGTTTAGCTTATGGTAAGAGAAGAATAAAATAGGGTTTGATTTTTTCAAATGTCCCTTTAGTATGAAGATAATTATCATTGAAAATCATTATTTCTAAAGCGTTAATCAACGCAATTGAAAAAAAGTACAATTGTTGTAGCTAAACGCGTCCGCATTGCAGCATGCGTGGGAACATTCCGGAGATTGAACTTTGAGCCGAGCGAGTGCAAATTCCATGAATTCTGTACTACGTGTTACATACACGGGTGCGAATATCTCAAACGGATCATTCATTACTGCGACAAATGTATGGCAAACCATCAGTATTCGGTGATAAAATATGAACTCAATATTCGTTTTTTTCACTAGGTAAACAGTGTTCGTTTTCTTTCAAACTTTCACAAATCTTTCAATTGTATTTTACAATGATATTGATATAGGATTGAAGTCTCAAATGTCATTTTGTGCAATATCTGACACTTTACAGGTATCAATTTAAGTATCGAAAATCCAAAACTTTCCTGGGGCTACGCCCCCTGGACCCCAATTGAGATTCTTCCAAATGTGGGTATCCCTTGACAATTCTATGCAGAATTCTATCAACAAGGTGCTAGAAATGTGCACTTGATAATAATAACCAGCTAGATCTGAAAAGCTAACTGGGCTCTGCTCCTTTGGCCTCGGCAGGGCTCAGCAGCAGGGCCCTACTTCCCACCCTTCTAAGGGTATCTGGCCAAGTTTTCACCAAGTGCGCTACGTGTCCGTTGACCTAAGATGTTATTTGGTTAAAAAGTATTTTGTGTCCCCACCCCCGTCATCAAATCCTGGGGACGATACTTGGATGGTCACTTTGCTCCCTCGCTAAAGATGGTCAAAATTACGTATCATCCCACCCCCCCCCCCCCCTCCCCCCCCCCCCCTCCAAATGACGGAAATAAATCAACGCCTATGATACCAGCATTCGCATATGGGGTTTTCATTTTTAAATAAATTCACATGATGGAATTCTGATGTCAGTTTCTTCAGAAATATGTGACCCAACTATGACAATCTTGAATTCAGGATTTCAAAGAAGACAAACTATCCTTCAAGACACTTTGATTGATGGCAATGGTTTTGTTTACTTATATGTATTTCTAGTTCTTTTTGGCTAATTGCAATACGCATATGTACCAATATCCATCAGGGAATCATGCCCCCACTCAAATAGCCTAAATTACCCCCCTGATTAAAGGGACTAAGTAACATTGTCCAAATCCTCAAAATCCCATTGGAATTCTAGCGGTTCCCTCATACCTTGTTGTATTCGTATTAACAATAAAATCATGGGACGGGTTTCGGTTTTTCAAATTTCCCTTTCGTTAAAAAGATATTTACGATTGAAGTGTTCAGATGTTAAATAGTCGCAACGGATCACAAAAACCGTGTACAAAGTGAGTGCAATTGAGTTTGTGAACATCACTTTGCATTTTTGCTCATTACTCGGCCATATAACGTCCATTTGACTTGAAATTTTCAAACAATACCCTGTGGACATATCAGATAACAACAATATACATTGTATCAACTATTCATCACTTGTTGCACATGTCAACAAAGTTACTAGATCCCTTTAAGCCCTTTGGGGTGGGGAGGGGGGGGGGGGGGGCTCACACCTTAATGTGATGTATTAATTATATTAATACGGTAAGCTTCAACCCCCCAAAATGGTTCCCACTCGAGATATCCTCACCCCGAGGATTCGGCGACTTCCCGGACCGTCGCGATCGAAGGATATACGTTTTGCGGAGGACAATAAGGCATTCCCGAGTCGCTCACAGCCCCGTGGTCGTCGTCCAGATCGAAGAAAAGGGAAAGTCAGCAATGTCAATTGCCCGTTTAAGACGCCGAGCATTGACTAACGATTTATCGCCGTAAAAGTATTTGTAAGAATATAAATTGGAGTAGATAAAACAAATAAAATATCGAGAAACCATTTTAGATATAACACGTTGCGAAACTACCCAGGTTTTGATAAATATCAATATTTATATTACGCGGATGGTATGGTAATGATCGCTATGCCGATTGGGCATCGTGTTTGTAAGTGCATAGACGACCAAATGAGCGACAACTTCAATTTAGCTGCGGTTATACAACGCGCGATGGCTGTACAGCCGTGTATACACGTCGCGCAGTCATCTAATTACCCCACCGAAACCGTAGTTTATTTGCATAGCTCACTGACCTGCTGACCATCGTCTCTGGTCACTATCTCATTCGCCCTACCGTACACGATACTATAATTGCGCCAGCTTGTGGTAAGATGTATTAAGTCCGCGAGCTCACATGATTTGTACACAGCTGAGCGGGCGTGCAAAGTGCATTGAAGTGAATAAAGCGGGGTGGACAATGGTGGAGCAGGGGAGTTGTATACATCTCGACATCTTGCGGTAAGATGAGTGTATTATGCCATCCGCGAAGAGAAGACGCCTGGGGGTGTGGGGGGGGGGGGGGGTATCTGCTCATTTATTATGCAATGCATGTATTGACGGCTACTATTCCCTTCAACCATGGAACTCCCATATCCTTGCTTCAACGGAATATAATAATATATCATCGGGTTTCACAAGAATATGACAAAATGAATACGCCGGAGAACTTAGATTGGATATGAAAAGTTAATGGGATGCATGTATATAGACGGCTACTATTCCCTTCAAAGGAATATATCATCGGGTTTCACAAGAATATGACAAAATGTATACGCTGGAGAACTTAGATTGGATATGAAACGTTCATGGGACACGACGGGTTATGTGTCATGCAGGCAATTGGAGTCGCGGTGGGGGGGGGGGGGGGGGGGGGGGGTGAACGGCGAAGCTACTGTATATTAGCAAGTACACGAACATAGTGTACTGTATCTAATTTAATACAAGCGGAACAAATTATGGACTCTATAAAATATGGGGTATAATTGAATAACTTTTCCATGGGTACTAAACCATTATGATTTGTTATACATTGGCCCGATATCGTTGGACGGGACCCTAATGCGTCGGGGCCCCGTCCAACAATGGGTTGTGGGGCGGGATTGAGTCGCCCGTTTTATTTTGTCTTATACTATTTAAATTATGACTCTGGGAATAGTAAAGATTTAAAGTATCGTTATGTCATCATCGCCTTTCTCTCAACAAAAACCCGCGGATTTCCGCGGGTACAGCTAGTGTGATGTATTAATGAAAGCATGGACAAGTTTTTCAGATGATGATTGATCCAAATACTTCCTGATTAAGCCTTTTCGGTGTGAGGTGGGGGGGGGGGGGGGGGGTGTTTCACTATGAATCTAAGTTGGACCTAACAGTTATGGATAGCCATCAGTTTCTTTTTAAAATTGTTGAAACGTTTTTTTTTTTAATGACGGTCATTTTGATAAAAAAATCAGTCAGCTTTGTTATTAGGAAGGAGCATCACAGTTATTAATACAAATTTGTAGTGAAAGTCACAAATACTTGCATGTGTTGGCTTTTTTCCAAGGCTGCAAATGGCCTACCATACTTTTTAAGTTCAACTAAGAACTTAGTTGAACTTTGTATCTTTATGAAACACCCCCTCTGCTCTGTTTCATAAAACTTGTCCAATTATTGTAACTATTATAGCCACATCCAATTAGCATGTAGCACTTTAGCTGTTGCTATGGTTGTTACAATTATTGGTCATGCACTTTCAACAATTGGAAAAGTTTTATGAAATAGGGCCCTGGACCGGTGAAAGGCATTTCACTACAGGGGTATGCGGGTATGCGGGTATGATCAGTGTTATTTTCTTGATGAATATATCCATATCTTTCATTTTTTAAAAGGAATATTATAGTGAAATTATGTGTCACAAGATTGAAATCTGTATTATATATTGTTTGTTTTCAGGAGAAATATGTTACTGTAGGTCGGCCAATAGAGTTGTGTATACAACGGAGGCGCGGCAAGTGATTTCCAGAAGTTTGTAGCAAATCGTTATATAAAGCCCAATCGTTATATAAATAAGCCCAATCCAATATTATGCAATCTTCAGTATTATGTTGTATGTTCTGTTCTCACAAACTGTTGCTTCATGTTATTGTTCTGCAAATGAATACCATTCTTACGAGGAGTTTTATGTACATAAAAGAGTGACTTTCACACTTTATTCTGTGCTTGACATCAATTAAGTCACTTTCTTTTTGATATACTGTATATTTTTTGTTTTCTTTTGAACATGCATATTATTCTTTTCAGTATAGATTATGCTGTTGAGGTGTTCGGTAAAGATGTTTGGGTAAAATATGACGATATAATCTAGATTTGCATGATAAACAATCAGCAGTTAAACACAGCTGTTAACCGGCTCTATATATACGTTCAATGACGTATCCAGGAATTTTGCAAGGGGTCAGGCCCTAACCTGCATTTTTAATTTTTAGATATTCAAAGCCCCAAAATATAAACTACCGGCGATAACAAAAAATCACCAGAGCCGCCCCCCCCCCCCTCGCTCGCTATGCAGATAACTAAAAGCATGCAGCATCAGAATCAATTTTGATCCACAAGTAGGTAGGAAGAAACTTCAGACGAAGACAAATAGCAGTCAAGGATCCTAAACATTATGTTATGTTCTTGTTAAAGGGAAACAAAACGCTTGAATTTGTGCTTACTGTTACTGATATTTAGTGCATAATTCCTGTCACTTCTAGTCGTATAGTTCATCTTGTGTGTCACTATTAGTGTTCTTCAAACTAATGTGAACTGTTTTGAATGACCACTGGAGGCTGCCATGTTTTCCAACGTTACCGCATGAAACGTCATCTGACTGCATCAATCTGAGCATGCACTAAAAAAAAACATGGGTTATGTAACCGTTGTTATTGAACCTACGACTATGTCAGTGGATATGTAGCACGCTTTTGTTAATGCAAGGTCAGATGACGTTTCATATGGTTCTTTTGGATAACATGGCAGCCTCCAGTGGTTAGTCAAAACGGTTCGTAGTGGTTTTAAAAACGTTTATTTTTCCATCATTAGCGATTCCCAAGAAAGGTGACAGGGAAATGTGCACGTATCATTAATAGTAAGAAAAGATGCCAGCGTTTTCGCTCCCTTTTTAAATTTTTATTTTCAAGATGATCATTCTAGATGGACGTTGTTTACCTTTACTGTATTGTGTTTGTTATGTACATAGGCGTAGCATGGTCAGATTGCTTGGGGGCCCACTTTGTGTATTTTGTGTTCTTCCCAAAAGTTCCCCTTTTGTATTTTATTGGGATTTTTTTAATTATTAGGGCACAGAGCCCCCCCCCCCCCCCACCGAGTAGCTACGTACGCCATTGGTTAAGGGGTTATGATCGTGTTAGATACATGTACCATTTTATGTTGTAATTCAACTCATAATTCGGTGGATTCACAATACAGTGCGCCACCTATCGGTTGCAGCGGACAGGCCAATTTCCAACTTCGGGGTCGACATCACAGTACATGTGGATGTGCATGTTGTGGCAAGATTGGTAGAGCGCGCGCTTTCCGATCATGAGATCCCGAGTTCGAACCCTGCCCCTGCTCCCTGGGGAGTTGAGAAAGTATGCAATATCATTGTGTGGGTTTGAAATGTACCTGTTGACCATGGGTAATAATAATTAAATAATTATTTTAGCGCTTAGAGGCTCTTTGCAATTTGCGCTATATAAATGTCTATTATTATTATTATATTACAGCCTAGCACCACTGAGCTGTATACGGCCTTATATTTCGATGTCGACCATTTCCCATGAGGCACAGCGGATTTTGGCCCTGTCCGCTGCAATCGATAGGTGGCGCACTGTATTGTGAATCCACCGAATTAGACATGTGATAAACGTTTTACATTTTAGCTAGTTAACATTTTTGTGCAAGTCTTTTTCCAAAATATATATTCAGAATGATATATATGACAACTTTTGTTACAAAATACCTGTTTTTATACAAACAAAGATATAAACCAAAACTAGAATTGTAATACTTGTTTAGAACAAGTATAGGTGGGCTGGTCGAACTAAAATTAAAGACATAATCAAGGGCTCATTTGAGATAGCTTATTGTCTCAGCTACAACATACTCGAAGTTCAGCGTAAACGAAGCTAAAACGAAGAAGATATTGGTCGCGAAAGACGGGAATGTAGAATCCAGTTTTGAAAAAAAGTCATGTCCCATAGAGAATACACGCAAAATGTTAAAAAATGACATGCCTCCTTAAATCGCAAAAATACGCCATGATGCCTTTGTCAAAATGAAAAATCGTGATCATCACATTTGTAAAGAATTGTCTCAGCTAGAACATATCAAAATTTGGAAGAAAATCGATCAACATTTACAGAGATACAATCAATTTTCCAAAAATATGCTGACGTCATAATATGCAAATTGAAATTTTGAGTTCGGAGGCCATTATGATGACGCCATGAGTTAATTGAGGGTCAAATGAGACATGAAATCATATCTCCGACTCATAATCTATCCAAATATGAAAAAAAAACTTGGGAGTTCCATCCATTCTGAAGAGTTACAATGAATTTTGTATAGGCATGTTTTTGCCCATATATGCTATGTATTACAAGAGCTCGCGCGCACGGACATGTTTCTTGAACGGAAGCTCATTGCGTTTTTACTAGTCAGAAAAAGGTGAACAAGGTATCAAAATGCTTGGAAAGATGGGCTAAATATGATAACAGAGAAAATTCGGCGATTCTATGTTGCAAAATGCCAGTACGCGCGAAAACGCGCGCGCATGCGCGTGTGCGCGTTTTTTCGTAAAATGCTTAAAATGGCCTAAAACGTATCCAAAATGAATTTGCGACGATTTTGAACATTTTAAAATTTTGCGCGCGCGCTGACGCGCGCACGTACGCATGCGCGCGCGTTTTTTGACCTGAAATTGACCGGACGGATATTGACCTTGATCATGATAAATATGAATGAGAAACAACTTTTCGTTATGAAGATATGATCATGAGAAGATATTCAGAAAATTTACTTACAATAATGGCGCTAGATGACGTCATCAGTCAAGGTCGGGTTCAAAACTTATTTTGCTTTGTACATATGCTATATTATGTGTGCCAAATTTCAAGGACTTGACTTGAGCCCTCTTATCAAGTTACTCTCTAGGTACAAAAACACAGCTGATTGGCACACATAAGACAAACATACACCACGCACACTACAAGGCACATACTTCACTCACACGACACATTATGAGGTGGTCTGCTATGA
>JBAMJV010009606.1:0-51989 GCA_037951105.1 Echinarachnius parma
TCAATTTCGTGAAATTGAATGACACGCTTATTGAAACGAATGAAAAGCTTACGAAATTGACCGAAAAACATATAGAACATGTGATACGACTAGGTCACACATGCACCGGATGCCGCACAATCTTTTTACCTACATTTCGTATATTCGTGTATTGGCAGTCCCGTAGGTAGCATGGGGGTGCGTACACCCCCCCCCCCATTCAGAAAGGTCCACTTTTTATCGTTCTCGGGCAGCGATCGGCCCATTTGACATTATTTTGACGAACCCAACTCCCTGCTTACAAAACTAAAACAGTGGTCTAAATCAGCGACGGTAATTATCCATGGGGTAGTTGTCCGGGGGGTAATATTCCGGGGGGTAGTTGTCCGGGGGGTGATTGTCCGGGGGCTAGTTATCCGGGGGGTAGTTGTCCGGGGGGTAGTTGTCCGGGGGGTAGTTGTCCGGGGGTAATTGTCCGGGGGGGTAGTTGTCCGGGGGGTAATTGTCCGGGGGGTAGTTGTCCGGGGGGTAGTTGTCCGGGGGGGGGGGGGGGTAGTTGTCCGGGGGGTAGTTGTCCGGGGGGTAATTGTCCGAGGGGTAGTTGTCTTGGGGGGTAGTTATCTTGGGGGGGAGTTGTCTTGGGGGGTAATTGTCTTGGGGGGTAATTGTCTTGGGGAGTAATTGTCTCGGGGGGTAATTGTCTTGGGGGGTAAATGTCTTGGGGGGTAATTGTCCTAGGGGGGTAATTGTCCGGGTGGTAGTTGTCCGGGGTGTAATTGTCCTAGGGGGGGGGGGGGTAGTTGTCCGGGGGGTAATCGTCCGGGGGGTGGTTGTCCAGGGGGTAGTAGTCCTAGAACCGCCCGAAATTACTCGAAATCGAAATACGTTTTAAATCGGAAGCAAACAAAATGTTTCCGAATAATCAATATATGAATTATAATGTTAAAAACGATTATAAACTACTAAATACAACTGCGGTAACAAAATTGTCAAAAATACATGCTTACGATGCACCCGGGGGACGGGGAGGATGGGGGGGGGGGGGGGGTATGCCTCCCCCCCCGTACATTTGAAAGTGGAGGTGATTGTCTCTCCCACTTCTTAATACATACATTATGTATGTTTGATTCCATAGCTTCAACTACGTATCATATAATATTACTGTCTAGGATATGCACCAAATCGCAGTTGTCCCCCATCCCCCACCCTCCCCCCACCCATGCATTTGAAAGTGGAGGTGATTGTCTCTCCCACTATTTAATATGCATATATTATGTATGTTTGATTCCATAGCTTGAACTACGTATCATATATAATATTACTGTATATAGGATCATATGCACCAAATCGGTCAACTACCAGCTGTGCCCACCCCCCCCCCCCCCGCCCCATTGACCCTCGCTCCGCCACTGGTCAGATGAATTGGGCTAATTGTCCAGGGGGTAATCGTCCGGGGGTAACTATCTGGGGGGTAGTTGTCTAGGGGGGGTAATATTCCGGGGGGTAGTTGTCTTGGGGGGTAATAATCCGAGGGGTAATTATCCGGGGGGTAGTTGGCGGGGGGGTAGTTGGCCGGGGGGTAGTTGTCCGGGGGGTAGTTGTCCGGGGGGTAGTTGTCCGGGGGGTAGTTGGCCGGGGGGTAGTTGTCCGGGGGTAGTAGTCCGGGGGGTAATAGTCCGGGTGGTAGTTGTCCGGGGGGTAATAGTCCGGGTGGTAGTTGTCCGGGGGGTAGTTGTCCGGGGGGTAGTTGTCTTGGGGGGTAGTTGTCTTGGGGGGTAGTTGTCTTGGGTGGTAGTTGTCTTGGGGGGTAGTTGTCTTGGGGGGTAATTGTCTTGGGGGGTAATTGTCCTAGGGGGGTAATTGTCCGGGTGGTAGTTATCCGGGGGGTAATTGTCCTAGGGGGGTAGTTGTCCGGGGGGTAATCGTCCGGGGGGTGGTTGTCCAGGGGGTAGTAGTCCTAGAACCATATTTTACCTCAAAACTAGCTGTGATGACTTCCGTCTCCTGGAGGGCTCCTGGAATCCCCCCTAACCGTCCAACGACTTGGTACTGACCCCTGCGCATACGAAATACATATAGCATGGCTTTATGTCAAGGCGATTACGACAACACAGAGTTTAAAAGAAAATGCTAACAATTTATTTGAAAGCTTAATGGACCCAGGCCCATACCCCAACCTGGCTAAAACCACTTGAGATGCATTTCATGACATAATATAGGTTTTCCCGCTCAATTTTGCACTTTTTTCAATCGAATTCATTTAGGGTCATTCGAATTCGCGCGTTGCCGCGTAATCGTTGGTATCGGTCTTCCAAATTCCGAATAAATGCATGCGAATTCATGCATACGCACACGCTTTCGTGAATAGACACAGAAGTTCATTTATGGGCATTCGAATTCGCGAATGTGCAGCCAACTGTCAACGGCCTTTCGCGAATTCGAATGACCATTGATGAAAAGGTATGCACTTTGTGCAAATTCACTTGCTCCTACGTGATTTTGAACGACTATTTACGAATTCGAATGCTGCTTTGGTACGGCGATCGCAAATCGCGCGAATTCGTTTGCTCCTATTATCAATTCGATTGACACAATCGCGAAATTGAGCGGGAAAACCTATAATTGATATACTCTCAAAATCGTCGACATAATGGGTCATCCCCCAACAATGCCCAACATCGATACAAAAAACCTGCACAAACATGACAAATGGTACTGTTTGTTGTTATATTGCGATCGCGTTACTCTGAGATGCCATTGAGCTATCTAAGGATGATTATAAAGTGAAGATGACAACTTATTTGGTCAGATGAATGGAAGCAATTTGCCCGTCCCATCATTGAATTTCCGTTGTGATTAATTTGATCATAGGTCAACTAGTTCGTCTAAGTCACAATTTCTAGTCTAGTTAAGATTGTATTTCTTTGAAATGTGATGAATATAATAATGAAATCATATATTTACCGTGAACCTTTTAGTTTATTTCTTCCATGCATAACTCTTGTTCATCGACTTGGAAATATAAATATGATTCATACACATCTCACACAGACTGCGGCGGATACTTCAACGATACATCCGGGAACTTGACTAGCCCATTGTATCCAGCCAACTACTCCAATAACGCAAGTTGCAGTTACCTCATCACCCGGCCTGAGGACGCTGGATACATTCTGCTCGAATTTAACGACTTTCGTATCGAATACGAAGCATATTGCCGTTATGACTCGCTGAATGTGAGTAGCCTTTCTACCCTTTATTATACATATCGCAATAGAAATAGTGATATATTATTCTATAGGCCATTTTCTTCACCAGCACCTTTAATGAATCTTGTTAACAACCTGTAACATAAGGATTTTGCGATAAATGTACGATCAATTTTGGCAAAGTAAAATAAAAAAAGTATATAGGTTTAGCATACCTGAAACATTACATTATTTTAAACACTAAACAATTTCGTTTTTTCTCAAAAGAAACAGTTGGAACAACTAACAATAGTTATATGACTAAATAACATGGCATTGATTTTCAGTTACATTATGAAATTCAACCAGAGTGTTTGAATAGAGCGTATAAATTCGTTAAAATATAACCATGATAACAGTGCCTTGAAAAGATTTTAAAAGATAGGTCTACTGAATGTATCATGAAAATATCACATTCAAAATCTAAATCAATTGCTGAATCTTCCAGGTCAAAGCCGTATTATAGATGTTTACGCGGTTCTGTTCCAGACCGGGTGGACCGGGTGTCTATTTTGCGCCTCTTTTGATAACGACTGCTACGCGTTTGAGTTAATAACATTCCATATAAACCCCTCACAAAAAAGTTCCGCAATTCAAGTTTAAGCGTTCATCTTTCTCATATTACTTTATTACCGTTCATGAATTTGATATCATTGGAAAGCTTGTATCCTCCCCTTTACATTGATATGACATTTGCTATGAATATTGTATCATGGAATGTGCATGACACCCGAATATGGGGCAAAGTCAAAAGTGAAATGTTGCAAAATGCATTGATATTGTCAACAGTGTACCCTCCTTTTGTTGGGAGAATAAAGTGTTCTGAATAATGTTAAGTCGGTCATGCGTGTATGTCAATGGCGTATTATCATCTTCTTTGGAGGATAAAATGTGTCTTTGTGATTTTAGGGTGGTGCAATAACGTTTTTGTATGTTGTTAGGAAGATGTATTGTTTTTTATTGACTAATTGTGAAATTATCACTATGTTTGATTTGTACAGACATTTTTGCAAACAGTTCCGCAATTCAATTTTGAGTGTTCATATATATCTCTCCTATTAACTTTATTACTGTTCATAAATTCGGTATCATTGGAAAGCTTAGTTTCATCCCTTTACATTGGTATGACATTTGTTATTAATATGTTATCATGGAATGTGCATTACAACCGAATATGGGGCAAGTCAAAAATGAAATGTTGCAAAAAGGATTAATATTAGTAAATATATTACTCATTGCGGATATATGATATTGTAAGATAAAATGACCCTCTTCAATATTGGCTTAAAATCCAGATGAAATGCATGACTTGTCTCGGTCAATTAACCACAGCAAAGTCGGTTTTCAAAAATAGCAAAAATGGAACATCCACTCAAAAACGCTATATTCATGACATGGCATAATTTTACATTACTAATGTGATCCATTTTAGTTTCATCTCAGTAAATGAAGACATATTGTGAACAATATAGGTTTTCGAAAATAATATCGCTAGTGATATTCGTTTGTCTCGCAATGTATGGTCAACATGGAATCTAAAAGATCACGACGTTTCGTATGCCGCTGCAATACTTTGTCAAGTGATATAAAATAATGTAAACAATCGTGTTTTATGCTCTCGTGCGGCTCCAAACCGCGTTATCTCGCATGAGCGAGTGCGTTCCTAATTGGTCCATAACGGGCAAATTCTATTGGCCGGTGTACACGGGTGCTAAACCAATCAGCGAGGCGCTGGCTCGGCTTGCTTGCTAGGCGTGACCAATAGCGAGCTCGACCAATCAACGGACCGCTGGCTCGGCACTGGCTGGAATCAACCGTTGCGGGCCGGCTGGTCGGGGCGTGTCATGGCGACGTATTGTACGCATCCAAAATTCGGGTATATCCATCCCGTTACTGGGATTGAGACGGATCTGTATAGCTTCTTTTACCCTACGTGTGTACCAATGCCGTTCTTGGGAAAGGCAGCGAACCCCGTCCCAGTCTGGCTGATGCTGGTTGTCCCAAGCATGTTCGGCTACGGCTGAGTTGTCAGTTCGGCGGAGCCTGACGTCCCTCTTATGCTCGGTGATTCTTTCTGATACCGGTCGGGCAGACTCTCCGATATAGGATCTATCACATCCTTTACAGGGGATGTTGTACACAATGCCGTCCCGTCTGTGTTGAGGAATTGGATCCTTGGGGCATGTTAGTTGCTGGCGTTAAGTCTTAACGGTTACCCACGCCGTTTTGTACACAACACCAATAAGAGAACGACAGAACCAAAGGATCAGAAGGAATACAAGACTTTTACAGTCTTGCCATACATTGATGGGGTCTCCCAGCAAATCAGGCGCCGCCTAGAGAGCCATGGCATCCGAACGGTCTTCAGATCAGATACCACCCTACGCCAGCAACTAACACGCCCCAAGGATCCAATTCCTTCAACATGCTTGGGACAACCAGCATCAGCCAGACTGGGACGGGGTTCGCTGCCTTTCCCAAGAACGGCATTGGTACACACGTAGGGTAAAAGAAGCTATACAGATCCGTCTCAATCCCAGTAATTTCAATAGAGACAACGGGATGGATATACCCGAATGTTGGACGTCGCCATGACACGCCCCGACCAGCCGGCCCGCAACGGTTGATTCCAGCCAGTGCCGAGCCAGCGGTCCGTTGATTGGTCGAGCTCGCTATTGTTCACGCCTAGCAAGCAAGCCGAGCCAGCGCCTCGCTGATTGGTTTAGCACCCGTGTACACCGGCCAATAGAATTTGCCCGTTATGGACCAATTAGGAACGCACTCGCTCATGCGAGATAACCAGGGGGGGGGGGGGGGGGGGGTAAACTCAGCCGCCATGATGGTTAAGGCATGTATGCGATTAGAAGCAGTTTAGCTACGTCACAAAACGTCATCAAAAGTATGACAGGCTGTGTATTTCGAAATTGATCTGGAATTTAATAATAAAATACATCCCATTGAGCGGTGAAATATTCACCACCTCTTTATCTAGCGTAATCAATTTGTGTTGCCCTTTTCTACTCCATCAATAAGACCACTTTTTTTAGTTACATTTTGTGTTAAATACTGTTTATGAATGCTCAATATTTGCATTAGAGTCGCCCGGCTACGACCCTCAGAACATAGTGCTTTTCCTGGCGCCCTTCATACACGGATCACTGTCTCAGCCAAGGGCAAACATTGTTTACAAATTCATCGCGCGCAAAATCACAAATGTACGCGCTTATGACATCTTTGCCAAAGAAAATGTACAGTGTGAGTGCGCTTGGTAAAGTGCGCGCCTTACGCACATTCCTATTGTTTCGTCATATTATTTCCCCATAATGCAGTTTTGTGACGAACTTCCTCCGTTCAATACTGCTCGTAAACAAGACCGTCAGCCCGCCATTGTTTTATGTACAAAATGTACAGGGTACGGTCACTGCGCGCGATACAGTTTATGAAGGTGTATTGAAACTTCGCGCACGAAAATTTCGAACTTTTTCAAAGTGTCGTAGGAGCAACACAATTATTGTAATCTCAATGAAACAAGCATTAAAATACTCCCTCTATTCTGAGGATTCGATGTATGTAAAACATTTTCGATGTAAACTCACAATTCATGTGTTATTGGCCCGATTCCGTAACCATGTCATATCAACAAGAGATTCTCCACCGAGTACGGTAGTCTTGAAACTTCGCGCTCCATACACTTTGATACACTGCCATTGACTTAACACGCAATCCTGTGTAGCAAACTTTAACACGCATGTCAATGGGTGTGTGAAGATGCAAACTTTTGCGCGTTAGCATCTTTGCACGCGCGCGTTGTCAAGCTTTCTACGGAGATTGCGCGATCCGAAAGTAAATTTGAAAGGAAGGACGAATAAAGGAGCATTTTACGCAGCATTTCGATAACAACAAGTCTGTTCTACGGGAAGGATTTCGATTTAATTTGATGATTTTCCATTGTCCATAATTTATACTCGAAAAAACACACAAAAAGTAAGTTTTTTCTCAAGAAATATCGATCTTTGTTTGCTAATTTTTTGGTTGATTAGTAAGTAATGTGTGCTCTTTCATTTGGCGTCAGAAATTTCCGTCGCCTTGTCCGTGTTCTAATGTTTGCGTACCGCTTATATGATGCACGAAGTTTCAAGACGCGCGAAGTTATAATACTTGTCCATACCTTCTAGTTCTACAACGGCAGTGTTGGAGTTATACTTCTATGGAGATAACGCGGTTTGGAGCCGCACGAGATCATAAAACACGATTGTTTACATTATTTTATATCACTTGACAAAGTATTGCAGCGGCATACGAAACGTCGTGATCTTTTAGATTCCATGTTGACCATACATTGCGAGACAAACGAATATCACTAGCGATATTATTTTCGATACTATATCCGTAATGAGTAATATATTTACCAATATAGGTTTTATTTTCATCCAAATGTACCAAAATGGGGAATTCATGGCAAAGGTTTATTCGTCGAAACCACAGTTTGTGCCCTTATTTCAGCATTAAACTTGGTATGAATTCTTCTCAATAATTCTACCGTAGTCTTCAATATCTGATGTCACCCTTGGTTAAACCAGTTGGGCAGTCTCTAACATGTGATTTCTCTAGATAACTACGGTTAAAATGGCAGGGGACACATGAAACAGACAAGCTTCATGCCTCAAAGTATATTTTCAGAGTTTGTTCATAACAATAACATTAAATAATGTAACATTTACTTGCCCCACATCTCGTTTTAAAGGGATACTGTAGTTGAGTTCTGGTAAAGAAAGTACAGTTTTGGTCAAACTGAATTTTAGTAACCAAAACTAACAATTATAATTCCGCCATGCTCAAAAGGAATACAAACATTACAAATGACTTAGTAAAAAGCCTGTTATCATTTTTAAAAAGAGCCGCTAAAACTCAAGAGGGCGCTCTCTAAAAACTCAGTGGTTTCAACCATTTAAAATAAAATAGTGTGCATGTGATGTTTTGTAGAAATAGTGATTAGAAAGAGAGATAATCAACAACTATTTAAAAACCTCTTTTGTAAATTTTTGAAAAGAGGAAGCATTAAAAATAAAATTTGACTGCTGGTTCAAAATTATCGAATAATTGTGGGGGCCCACAATTATTACAAACGGTTATGTTTATGGATATTTCAGCCAATCTGAACTGATTTTTATCAAATAAAGTTTATACTGTCATTACAATTGTATGCTCTTTCAAATTTCAACTATCCCTTTTAAGGGACTTAGTAACATTGTCCAAATCTTCAAAATACAATTGGAATTATAGCGTATCCTTCATACCTTGTTGTATTCGTATTAACAATAAAATCATGGGGCAGGTTTCGGTTTTTCAAATTTCCCTTTCGTTAAAAAGACATTTACGATTGAAGTGTTCATATGTTAAATAATCCAATGGATCGCGTAAACCGTATACAAAGTGAGTGCAATGAGTTAGTGAATATCACTTTGCATTTTTAATCGGCCATATAACGTCCATTTGACTTGAAATGTTCACACAATACCCTGTGGACATATCAGATAACAACAATATACATTGTATCAACCATTCATCACTTTTTGCACATGTCAACAAAGTTACTAGATCCCTTTAAAGGGGTAGTTTAGTTTTAATAGAGAGGGCGCTGCACATCACAATTTTTTTGTGAGGTAATGAAAAACTGAGTGTCGAATTTGAGAGAACATGCAATTTTAATGGCAGAATACACTTTATTTGGTCAAAATCGACCCAGAAACGGCTGAAATATCAATAAATATATCTGATCTTATAATTATTTGGGGCCCAAATAATTAAATGATTTTTAGGAAGAAAAACAAAATGCTTGCACTTTTTCAAAAATTTTCAAAAGCGTTTTTTAAATAGTTGTTGATGATCTCGCTATTTAATCATTATATCAATAAAATATCACATGCATAACTTTGTATGAACATGGTTGAAACCAATGCCTTTTTAAAAAGCGCCCTCTTGTGTTTTAATGGCTCTTTTTGAATGATAACAGGCTTTTTACTTAGTCGTTTGTAATTTTGTATACCTTTCGAGCATGGTGGAGTTATAACTATTAGTTTATAATGTTACTGTGCAGGTTTTGGCTACTAAAGTTCAGCCTTACCAAAACTAAACTACCCCTTTAAGCGAAACGCTTACAATCATTTCAGTCGCATGGTGTGGTCCTCCATTGTTTTTGCTATTTTTGAAAACAGACCTTGCTATTGTTAAATGACCATGGCAGTTCATGCATGAACGATTACACCTTTAATTTATACCCTGCCTGTAGAGGACTACATTTGTATTTGTATTTATTTATTTATTTTATTTATATTTTTTTTTTGGGGGGAGGCACTTACAATTATTGGGGGGCACACCCCGTTGTGTGGGTGTGTGAAGTAGCGACGGGGGGGGGGGGGGGGGGGGGTGGGTGGCATGAAGGGGGCACGTGCCCCCCCCCCCCCCAATTATTAAAAAAACACAATTTAAATCATAAGGGGCCACTTTTTGACAAAACAAAGAAATACATAAGATGTGGCCCACAATATTTCGCGTGCCCCCCCCCCCCCCCCTCCTCCTCCCAATCAGTCTGACCACGCTACACCAATGGGTGTGTGTGTGTGCACAACTATTCACATTTGTACAGTTTTCTTCATAGTCACACTTTTCCAGTCCCCAACATCATGATAGGTTGTGTATAAATGTATTCTACAAAACACATGTTGAGCTCAAACGAAGAGCTAACATATATTTTGAGAAAATTAAACAAAATTGACATTTTGTGTACAAAACATATGGGGAGTAGTCCACAACTTCACCAGTGTGTGTTGCCAATTTGAGTCACTCGTAGAAATAAATGGCTATTTTCAAAGATCCATAGTTTTCTTATTTCTTAACCGATTGTGCTGAAATTTTCAAGGGACTATATTCATCATATTTAGTGTTTAATATAATAGTGCATGCAATAATTTGTCCGGATTTCATTGTCCTTTTTAAGCATCGCGCATCTTTTGCGACTAACATTGTTAAAATTTGACATACCAAAGTCACGTGACCCTTTTTGTCCTAGCTCGAAAAGAAAAGAAAAAAAACACATAACTCTGTGTATAAACTCTGAACACCTTATCAGTACAACGCCCTATTATCCGTAATCATTACATCATCAAATCATTAAGGATAATGTGTTTCCATCGCAGGCATCTTCAAGTTCTTTAATGGTATAGTTCGGATGTGTACATCAGATACGCGGTGCCATCTTGCAAACGCCATGCGCACGGGGCGTTATACTCACTGCCTAAGTGTTATATATGCAGTGCGAAAGACCCTCGCCTAGTGCAAAATGGCGATCCGCAGTGTAGCATTACAACGCTTGACGATCTTAAAAACATTATTAGAACCGCAGTAATACTACAAAAAATCAAGTCGTGACATTTAGTAGTTCAGATTGATGAAAGATTCGAATTATACAATTGTATCCAATATCTTTGTATAATATAGTCCAGGCTTATCTGGTTTCTAACATGAATTACTTTTATAATTTTACCGAGAAGTAACAAAAGGGCAATTCCACGATAAAGTGGACATGACCACCAAATTTTCAAAATGGTCAGATAGTATCAATTTTGGTATCAAAATAAAGCTAAAGAACTGAATTTTTAAAATCTGACCTTTAAAATAGAAATATACATCAGGAACATATTAAAATATGCGCATAAAATATGAATAATTAATTTTCACCCAAATGTCTGGAAAACGTGTTGAAAATAAATCAATGTAGCAAGAGCAAGTAAGACAGGAGGTAAAAACTTATTATATTTTCTCAGAGATTTAGGGTTGAATGTAATAAAAAAAATCATTGAAGTTCATTTTGTTTATTGTGATACGCTTCAATGGACAATTCATTTATGATAAAGAATATTGTCACGGTGTTGCGGTAAAAACTGATATTTTCAGCATTGTAAGAAAATTACAAACACAACAAAAACAAACTTAAATTGCCCAAATCTTGACCACACATATCTACCATAAACAAGTATCAAAATGATGATTGGACATTTCATTAATTAATTAAAAATGGTTGAATATTGGTCCCGGTGTTACAGTCACTGTAACACCGGGACTGTAACACCGGGACTTACATTGCAATAGTAGCTTGATGCATACATAAATTGTTGCTTGATCTACTACCTGAAGTAAAAATGTTTTTAGTTTTTAGTAAGACAACCCGATTTTCCATAGACTTTGTACATTACAGTCACGGTGTTACGGTACAATTTTGTATACTCTAGTTCATAATTATCTTGATAATAGATTTTTTTACAAATAACACCCAATTATTATTATTGAGTCTCTACTACACCAAATCAACATAGCCACTTTTCAAAATGTTCACTAACTTCACAGAGTTTTGCCAGTAAAGTAAGACAACCTGATTTTCCATAGACTTTGTACATTACAGGCATAGTGTTACGGTACAATTGTGTATACTCTAGTTCATAATTATCTTGATAATAGATTTTTGTTTACAAATAACACCCAATTATTATTATTGAGTCTCTACTAAACCAAATCAATATAGCCACTTTTCAGAATATTCACTAACTTCACAGAGTGTTGCCAGTATAGTAAGACAACCTAATTTTCCATAGACTTTGTACATGCCCTTTCAGAGGTCCCGGTGTTACGGTCACGGTGTTACGGTACAATTTTTTATATGCTAGTTCATAATTATCTTCATGATAGATTTTTTTTCTCCAAATAACACCTAATTATTATTATTGAGTCTCTACTAAACCAAATCCATATTAGACCGGCAGCCCAGAGGTCTTTTGTGCATCGAAAAGCGTACTGATTGTTGAACATATGAATATTTAGAGGAGAATATAACAAATCCAAAAATATGAGTCTCCCTGGGTGTATCCGTGGATAAAGGGGTCCTTTTGCGCCTCCAAAAGTTGGCCCCTGGGGATTGTCCGATGCTTCTATTTTGTGCGATTGTACCGTGTTAATCGTCGCTCACGACTCATCACGGTGGGGTAAGCGCATCGTAGACAATGGAGAAATCACTCATGCATGTTACCTTTTCGAACATTTTACGTTGCCTGTTTTGAAAGACGAAATACACGTTGATGCATTGGGGATTATATCCAAAACCTCTTGCAACTACAGATTACAGAATACATATTGGATACAAATGTCATCCGTTAAATTACCCTACAGTTGCCTCTGAATGTTGAAGATCGACTCGTCAAAGTTGTTTTTACAAAAATGACCTTCCACTTTTCAGAAATTGTATTTCCGTACGTAAATGTTATAAATGAACCCATACGACACGATCGCTGCACACCTATGACGTAAAGGTCAGTTTTATGTGTGTATTGGGGCCATAGCTGCATGTAAGAGGACAATAGACATTCTCATCGCAGGATCTCAAATCGGCTTGTAACGCAAAATGAGGCGACCACTTGACGCATTACCATAGGTGAATGTGTGTGACCTGTCGCTATGCCATGCGCTCATATTGGTTCCTCTGCATTCGGCTATTTTCGAGACGGGTGTTTATGTAATGTCTTAAAATTAATTTGTAAGTGGAAGCCCTGTTTGATCTTGTTTTGGTGATGGGGTTCATTAAAATGTATTTATATGGCCTTTGCATATGCAAACGTGCTATCACTATGTATTCTGTAATCTGTAAGACATATTTGTTAAGTTGCATGAGGTTTTGGATATAATCCCAATGAATCAACGTGTATTTCGTCTTTCAAAACAGCCAACGTAAAATGTTCGAAAAAAGGTAACATGCATGAGTGATTTCTCCATTGTCTACGATGCGCTTACCCCGCCGTGATGAGTCGTGAGCGACGATTAACCCGGTACAATCGCACAAAATAGAAGCATCGGACAATCCCCAGGGGCCAACTTTTGGAGGCGCAAAGGACCCCTTTATCCACGGACAGTGGCGTAGACAGGTTCTTACACCTGGGGGGGGGGGGGGGGATGATTTGCCGTTCACCGGACCAAGACCAATTTTTTCGAGACCAAGACAATTGCTTGAAAGTCCTCTCAGTGGGGAGGGGGGGGGGGGGGGGGTAGATGTTAGATGGTCGTGACCAGGCGGGCCGAAAGCAGTGGGGGAGGGGGGGGGTCAAAACCTAGGGGGGCTCAGGATTTTTGTTTGTGTGTATATAGGGGCTCATCCCAACCACACTCACAGTGCTGCCAACTTTCTGACAGATGTGAGAGTGAGATATTGCAAGGATCGAAGCGACTAAGCCCGAGGAGCGAAGTGACTGAGCGGGGGGAGGGTGTGGGAGGCGGGGGGGGGGGGTCCCCCCTCCCAGGGTAGGGAGATTTTGCATTTTTGGACTTCAAATTGTGCATTATGGTGCTTACCTAGATAGGAAATTCGGGCTTAACATTGACTGTATCTGGGAAAAGTCGTGTTATGATTTGATCGGCCAGAAATTTAAATAATATTTTTACGATAAAACAAATAATTGACACACTAATAAATATGCATCTCAACACAGGGAGCGAAGTGACTGAGCGGGGGAGGGTGTGGGAGGGGGGTGTCCCCCTCCCACGCTAGTGAGATTTTGCATTTTTGGACTTGAAATTGTGCATTCTGGTGCTTACCTAGATAGGAAATTCGGTCTTAACATTGACTGCATTTGGGAAAGCGTGTTATGATTTGATCGACCAGAAATCTTTAATACATTTTCACGATAAAACAAATAATTGACACATATTATGCACCCCAACACAAATATTGTATTTATATTTAGCATCATACACAGTTCCAACATCACCATATGCCACATTATATATGATCGAACAACTTATAGGCTATTGCCAAGAATGAGTCCCGAGGGGCGAAGCTACCGAGGGCTGGCGGCAGGGCCAAATAGGGAGGGTTTGGGAGGGGGTATCCCCCTCCCACGGAGAAGATTTTGCATTTATATAATTATCTTGAAATGGTGCAATTTGGTGCACGTCACACAAGGAGCCAGAGCAATGCCAGCCTACACTGGAACTACGTGGCCCGGTATACAGAAAAAAAATACTCACCCCTGACCCTACGCAAGTTACACAACAAACTGAGATAATTTGTTCGCGCCGCGAAGCGCGCAGCAAAAATTGAAAGTTGATGTATAAATTACCTTTTTAACGTTAGAATTAACAAGTCTTAGTTCATACAACTTATGTTTTCTTTCCCACTCGTATACAGCTACACACAAAAAAATGTATCCTTCCCTAAAACCTGGGGGGATGATTGTACATGTCATCCCCCCACCTTGTGAGGTGGGGAGGGGGGGGGGGGATGCATCCCCCTCATCCCCCCCGTTGTCTACGCCCCCTGTCTACGGATACACCCAGGAGACTCATATTTTTGGATTTGTTATATTCTCCTCTAAATATTCATATGTTCAACAATCAGTACGCTTTTCGATGCACAAAAGACCTCTGGGCTGCCGGTCTATATAGCCATGTTTCAAAATGTTCATTAACTTCACAGAGTTTTGCCAGTATGTAAAGTGTTTAAAAAAGCATGTCCTTTTTGCGTCCCGGTGTTACAGTAGTAATTAATGATGCGTAACTCATTAATAAATGAAAAAATTGTATTATTTTTTTTCTTCAAAGTTGCTTGTGATAACAGTCAAAGATATACATAAAAGATTGTTTCTCATTCTTTACACTTAGTTTGTTATTTACATTTGGAAAGTGAAAATGTGTTCTGAAGTGTCACGGTGTTATCGTGGAATTGCCCAAAAACAAATCTTATCGATTCCCTTAATTGTATAATAGAATAAATAACGTTTTGTGAACATCAAGTAAAAACACTAAGTAAGGTGAAGGGTTTGCAGTTTGCTAGACTTATTAAACGATCGTAACGATCGTCGATTATGTCTAGATTAAAACGTTTATTTAATTCTACTGAGAGGAATTTCAAGTACTCATCTTCTCTGACTTGCTCTTAAATTTAAACTTTTCTTTCATATTGTAAGACAATTAACTCACAACTTCTGAATTTTGGCTTGCAAAAGAAGAGCAGTCTCTTTAAATTAACTGATATATTTGCGACCCCAAATAATCTTTCTCTATAAGATCTATGACGGATCTGACGCTACTGCTCCTCAGATCGGGAAATACTGTGGCACCGATAGCCCTGGTATCCTGTTTTCTTCTAGCTCGAGCCTTTTCCTCAGTTCGTGTCCGACGGGGTTACGCCTGAAAGGGGTTTCCATGCGACTTATTTCTTCAATGGTACGTTTGTGTCCATATGTTTTCGATTATGATATGAATATGAAGCTGAAAGTTAATATATAAATCATTGTACTTGAATCCTGTGACGCTGTTTTACTTTATTAGGTTATAGAATGATATTTTCTCTTTAAATATAAACAATGAGTATGTATTATATCAACGTTCCAGTAAGAGTTTGCATTAATGCTGGTCGGTATACACAGCTCAGCATTTGCATATATCATACAACTCTTTTTGGTTTAACATTTACCGATGCTCTTCAAAATGCCATATTCATACTTATAAAATATAAATACTATAAAAAGGCAGTGGCGTAGTGAGCAAAAACTTTTTTTGGGGCAAAACCTAATCCGCATCACCACCGGGTATAAAGGGTAATGGCGCGGTTGCCAATTTGTAACAAGCTGTGAGTGTGAGACTTTGCAAAGGAGCGAAGCGATCAAGCTCGATGGAGCGAAGCGACTGAGCAGTGAGAGCGTGTGGGAGGGGGTGTCTCCCCTCCCACGGTAGGGAACTTTTGCATTTTAAAAACTTGAAACTGTGCAATCTGGTACATACCTAGGATGAACATTCTGACTTGACGACATGTTTTATAATGTGGGTAAGTTTTTCATGATTCTACCGACCGGAAAAAGAGGTTATATTTGTTTCATGAAGAAAAAATATGCACCCCCCCAACAAAATATTCGGAAAGTGACATATACTGTTAAACATTGCATCAAATGCTACATTATTTTTGATTCAACGACATGACAAAGTATTCCAGAGGTTGACAAGACCGATTCCTGAGGGAGCGAAGCGACCGAGAAGGGGAAGGGTTTGATGGGAGGGTTTGATGGTAGGTGAATGTCCGAACATGCACGGTAAGGGTGCTTTTGCAATGTTTTACTTGAAATTATACAATCTGGTGCATACTAAGGAAGGAAATTTGACTTGACATGAAGTAAAATCAGATTTTCCTTTTCTTAAGAAATACCTTTTTTCCCCTTACAATGATAACTGGTATCGAATTAGATATATTGAAAGGTGAAAAGGTGATTGATCTAAACAACGAGTAATTTATTTTAATTATGTTGCTTATTAATATCTTCAGTAAATCATGTGTATTATATACATGTGCATTACGAACATTTTATATAATGTATCGGATACAGTAAGCATAATACAAATTATACAAAATAGAATATAACTCACCAAAAACTGTGAAACCCTCTTAATTATGTCGACTTATCATTGCTTATCTTGTCTCGAAGTGACTTTCGTACAATAATGTATGGAAAATTAAACAAGAAGAAATTTAAATAACTGATTTGTTTGTGCGCATCAGGGGGGGGGGGGGGGGGGTGTGGGGTCACCAGGGGGATTCCACTCTGCCACAATTAACGCGATTTTTGTAGACCGGAACGACCGTTTATCTACGTCACAGAGTTGCATTGTGGGATACTAGGGGAACTACATGAACCAATCACAGAACAGTGATGATTTTGAATGTTTTTTAATGTTTATAGAAATTGTTACTAATTGTAATGAAGTATATTATTGTTATTATTGCATTCTCTTGCCATATAGATTTGTTTCAGCGAATTTGAACGCTAAGAAAACCTAAAACAGCGCGTTCACTAAATTTTTGAGAACACGCAGTGCTGCCCGTCACCTTGTAATGACCTTGACGATCACGCCTAGAAAAGCTAGGGCACGAGGACGCGTCCATTGTTCTTGAAGGGGGTGGATGACCAATTGGTGTAAATGCGCAATGAAAATGTATAATTCTAGGTCTTTAAAGTAGGTCTACAAATTAATATTTGATATTAATAAATCTCATCACAGTCCTTATGTAACAAATGTGCAAGTTTACGATATTGCTTCCTCACGCACTCACGTACATTACACACCCCTACTTCGTATTAATGGATCATGCCGGCATTTTCCACAGATCGTACGTGAAAAGAATGCTAAATATCGTGCATATCGACTAACAAATTTGATATTTTAGACATGACTAAACTGCATTTATTGCTAAAAATGTTTCCACATCCATGTAAGGTAAATTGATTGTCAATTAATATACTTTTTGGGGTAGTTGAGGCAAAAAAGCAGGAAATATCCTACCTCGAACAGCACTCGAATTGTATCGTTTTCAGAAGAGGGTGGCTGCATTTTGTGTATAAACAAATGCACCTTGATGATTTTGCGTTATCAAGCCAACATTTGATTTAATTTGTATTGAAAGCTTGATTTGATGTCAATGACGGAGGTTACTTTTATCCAATAACAATAAAATTGTTATCATTGGAAAGGAAATCTCGGTTTGTACTTTCTATAGCCGGTGCTTTTTTTAATAGCTAGAATATCTATGGAATAAGAGTGGAAGAAGTGAACACTTTGCAAATCCGGGCGACCAATTTAATGAATTTTGTGTGCGCGAGATATTAGGGCAATCATAAAAGAGTGCCACATTTTGACAGAACTTTTTTCTAATCAAATAGAATAAAAAAAATTTTTTTTCAGAAAGCTGAGAATATAAAGTTTTATTTCCAGGTGCTTCATTTTGTGTACGATATAATATGCCCTAGTAAAAGCCAAGGGCATCGCTTTCTTCTCGTGATTGGGGGGATGATCAGTCATTGCGAGGGAGCGAAGCCACCGAGGGGGGAGGGGGTGTCTCCCCTCCCACGGTAGGGAGCTTTTGCATTTTGGGGCTTGAAATTGTGCAATCTGGAGCATACCCAAGCAGCAGTTTCACTTTTTATATACTTGTTTCTGAGTTACCGTGTTATATTTAAACACAATTTATGAAATCAAGTAAGCAGAAAAACAACCAAACCCAAGGGTGGAACGCACTTCTTCTGCCTACAGAGGAGTGAGTATTAAAGAACTTTGAAGACATACGATATAAGAAACTATACACATACACAACTGGATGCTCAAAGTCACCACACAATGAGAAGAAGATTTTTCATTTAAAACATAAACCACATGTTATATATGCATTTATTATGAATTACTATCAAAGCAAATGCCAAGTACGCAAGTATTGCCGTACATACATCATCTAAATAGATGTGAATTGTTGTAATCTCATGGCCTTGCAATGTTACAGACGTTAGCACATACACCACACGTTGGTGCATGATCATGTTGATAATACAGAAAGGAAGAGTTATTTTCAAACTAATACTGTATTATTATAGAAGTGTTTGCGCATATTTTCAATTTACAATGTATACCTAAAACACTCAGTCTCATTCTTTTTCAGGTATCTTCAGGTTCAGTTAAACATTCCATGATAAACCACATGGACACTACGTGCATCAAGGCGGTTATATTTCAAAGTTCACGGCCATGATAAAGGATTCAATTAGTCAAAACCAACTCGGCATGTAATATCAAAAATCTCATCTAATCACTTCGATTGGCCATAACAAAATTAACTGAAATTCGGAATATTTGGTTTGTGAACATGTGTCCAATTTTCGATGTCTAGTGACGTCGGTGTCATGAACAAAATGACTTCTATAACATGATAACACGTAGTTTGAGTTACCAACTCATTACATTGACTATATTATACAGGTATATATCATAACACAAACAATTAAATGACTGGTAGTACCTAAATAATATATAGAAAACGTCGTATAATTATATTCAAATTTGGTAGCCACTTCCACAATTACATGTGCCAGTATATACCTATTTTTTGTTACCCTCCCAAAGATTGGGGGATAATAATACAGGCCATCCTCCCACCTCAAATATTGGGGGGGGGGGGGGGGGGGGAGGATATATCCCCCCATGCCCCCCCCCCCCCCCGTGATCGACGCCCATAGTAAGAGCCGTCGAAAGAGTAGGCTTCGTATACTCGCGTACAGTAACCTTGTCCACTTTTACAGCTTCGCGCTAGCTGAACGTAAAGTGACCCCAACAAATCGATATGTGTTGCCATTGGCATTTGTTGAAATCTTTCAGAAGACATTGTAGTAATTTACATTTTTAATACCACATTTAATTATTAGATACAAGGTTTTTTTATTTTTAAAACTATTTATAAATTTCACTTTCAGAATGAAATCAAACAAGCTAATTATTCACATACTATAATAATTAAAATGTGTATGCCACCATGTTTCCCTTTTCTCTTTTACACTGTATTTTAGGATTATGACAGTTTTATGACATAACGTGTGAAGTTCATTAGTATATAGTCAACTGCAGTATTGTATAAGGTTCATTAGTCCAGTGACCAGATGCAACCAAATAGATATAATTATTTGGTGTTGTGTAGGCATGCAAGGCATGAGCATGCCTACCAGTCAATGTTTTTGAATGTTTATAGAAATTGGTATAATTGTAATGAAGTTCATTATTGCTATTATTGCCTGCGTTTCCATTTGCCAGTAGAGAACACATTTAAATAATATTGACTGGCCTTGAGTGGTATATCAGAAATATTGCATTCGCTAGGATCATATTGTACAGTCGAATAATTTTAAACCAGCCGTTGAAAAAAGGAAAACAAATGCTTACTCTTTTACAAAATTTACAAAAGATGTTTTTAAATAGTTGTTGATGATCTCTCTATTTAATCATTATTTTAACCAAAAATCACATGCACAATTTTTCATTTAATATGGTTGAAACCAATTAGAGGGCGCTCTCTTGAGATTTAATGGCTCTTTAAAAAAAATGCTAACAGGCTTTTTACTTAGTCATTTGTAATTTGTTATACTTTTCGAGCATGGTAAAGTTATAACTATTAGTTTGTAATGTAATGGTGCAAGTTTTGGTTACTAAAATTCAGTTTGACCAAAACTCAACTATCCCTTTAACACTGAGGTGCTATTGGGCTAATCTACGGATAACTTTTTATAAAGGAAGATGACAACCTATTTGGTCAGTTAATGGGAGAAATGTGACAGTCCTATCATTAACCTGGTACTGACCCATGCGCATGAGCATGGCTTTGTGTCTTGAGCGCTAAAATAAACTGATGACAACATTTAACAAATTACTGCTTCAACACTCATCGTGAGAGGAGCACTTGATGACCAGTTTTATGACATTATAATTAATAATTTGTACTCTCAAAACAGTCCATCTTCTAACAGTGTCCACGTCAGCGTTAAAGAAATCTGCACAAATGGTTCTGTTTAGTTGTAGTTGTATTGCGATCGCTTAACTCTGATATGCTATTGGGCTAATCTACGGATAATTTTATAAGTGAAGATGACAACTTATTTGGTCAGTTAATTAGAGAAATTTGACAGTGCTAACATTAACTTTCGGATGTGATTAATTTGCTCACATGTCAGCTAGTTCGTCTGTCACAAATTCTAGTCTAGTTAAAATTCTATTTCTTTGAAATGTGATGCATATGATAATGAAATAATAATTTCCCTTTAACATTCACGTTTATATTTCTGCCATGCATAATAACTCTTGTTCATCGACATGGGCCCCGTTGCAGAAAGAGATACAATCGATTGTAAGTCAGAACATTTGCGCGTTTCAACCAATCAGATTTGCGCATGTAGAACACGTGATCCGACTTACAATTAATTGCAACTTACAATCGAGTGCATCTCTTTCTGCAACGGGTTTTTGGAAATACAAACATAATTCATAAATATCTTACACAGACTGTGGTGGATACTTCAACGATACATCCGGGAATTTGACTAGCCCCCGCTATCCAGCCAATTACACCAATAACGCAACTTGCAGTTACCTCATCACCGGGCCTGGGGACGCTGGATACATTCAGCTCGAATTCAACGTCATACCCCCGATGTAACTTTGTTTTAATTGCCAAGTTTTTAAAATGATTTTTTATTATATTTATGTATTTATGTTTTGTATGTATGTATATCTTTATGCTGTGTTTTTCAATGTAAACGTTGTAATTTCTATCTGATACAGGGCCCTCTTGTAAAGCAGGCCTTTGTGGCACTGAATGGGGCTACCCTGTGTTTTTAAAGAAGACTGAATAAATAAATAAATAAAAAACGACTTTCGTATCGAATATGGACGCTTTTGCGCGTTTGACTCGCTGTCAGTGAGTAGCCATTTACCATATTATACACATTGCAATATAAAATATACTGTACTGTTTCCTAGGCCATTTTCTTCACCCCCGTTGACCCTTCTTAATAGCTTGTAACATACAGATTTTGCAATAAAATGTCCGATCTAGTTTGGAGGACTAGAATAATAAAGTATAATATATAGCTTACTTTAACAATACATTATTTTAAACACAAACAAAATGTTTCTTGTGAAACACAGTAGGAGCATCCATGTAACAGGTTTCGTTTGTTTTCTTCTTCTAATTCCCCTTACAAAGATATTTGCGCTTAACGTGTTAGGATATGTAATTGTGCACACTGTCAGTCCTACGCGTCATTAAAATATAATTTTTGCTCATTACTCGGCCAAATAACTTTCATGAAACGTAAAATGTTCACACATTACTAAGTAGTCATATCAGATAAAACAATACACATTCCAAAAGACAATTTGCACATGTCGATAAAGTAACTAAATCCTTTAAAAATATAACAAAGTGCCCTACAAAGATTCTGACATTCTGTCTATTGAGGGTATCATAAAATATCACATTCAAACTAATAAGCAATTGCTGAATCATGCAGGTCAAAGCCATATTAAGATGCTTACATGGCTGTGCTTCAGGTGTCCAAATCGCCTCTGGTCTCTATCAACGCGCTCTACACGGCGGCTACGCGTTTGACATTCAATTTATAACATTTCATATCTAGTAACAGCGCTATGTTCAAGGGCAACGAAACGCTGGAATTTGTGCCTAATTAATTCTGCGGAATGTTTTCCAACGGTATTGCATGAAACGTCATCTGAGTGCTTCTCATCGTTCACTATTAACCGGGTTATGTTACCGCTGTTGTTCAAGCTGCTGCTATGTCAGTGGTTATGGTTACATAACCCGCTTTTGTTATTGCAAGGTCAGATGACGTTTCATATGGAACAGTTGGAGAACATGGCAGCCTCCAGTATAAAGTACAACCAAATAATAATGGTTTTAGTTATGCACTTATCAATAACAGAAGATGAAAATGCAAGCGTTTGGCTCCTCCTTTAAATTTAGAACTTTGCCTTAACCTAATATATAACCCTAACATCAAGTCTCTATGTTTTTTTTCTTTGCAAGCCGCGCGCATTTTAGATGCATTCAACTTATATGTATTAGTGTATACATCAAATATGTACAAATTTAATATTTGACCTACATATGTTTTGTATATTTCAAAGCAATTGTTTTCTTTCGTTTGCTATGCCCCACCTCTCCAAAAAAAAAACTCTCCAGAGTATAATTCCCCCTGTGTGAATCATCCGTGACTACTCAGTTACTGATCAGATGAACAATACAGGGAGGAATGCAACTTCGGCCAAGGCACAGCATCACACAATTCTAACTTACACACTTTTAAATTCAATATCAGTTGCTATGTCAGATAAGCTCAACCACGAAATACAATAAAGGCAATGCTAAGCTATTGTATGGAAACATGCAGTGCATGATATTGTGAGCATGTTCTATTTGTAAGTATGTCTTTTGGTCATCTCGGGCTAGCTGACCAGTGACGTCACCGGGGTAATGCATACAGGCATAGCAAACTGAAGAAAATGATGGCTAAAATATGTTAACAATTAAAAAAACATTATGACGGTCAAATAGTTTGCAAATATTTGATATTTGATTCGGATTGTAAATCAGATGCGCGGTGCCACCCTGCGAACGCCTTTCGCACAGGGCGTTATACTCACTATTTAAGGGTTTTGCAGTGCGCAAAAACTAGCCTAGTTCAAAATGGCGATCCGCAGAGTAGCATTTCAACGCTTGTCGATCTGTTAAACATCATGAGCGATATTTTACTAAATGTATCAACTTAGGCTAGACTAAATGGACATAAATTACCACTAACCAGTAAAAACCATTCCACCCCAGTGGAATTTGATTTGCACATTGACTGATGTCATGTACAACAATAAAATAAACCCTATTGTTTCTTCTCAGACAAACATTCCAATGAAATTGTATAACAAGTCACCATAAATAGTGTGTCTTCCGACTAAAATGACTGTTAAATACTTGAGACATGTTAACCTATTGCTATGTAATTTGAATGTCAAGCATCCCATTGTATGGATGTCTAATGACAATGAACAATCAGAAGAGGTGCATGTCAACCATCAATGTGATTATTAAAATCCACTTGTGTATATATACTGGTATAACTGGTGATTACGAATTTATGTATTTTTTTAGCCTAGCCTAAGTTGATAGATTTAGAGGAATAACGGCCAATTATGAACCACAAGGAAAATACGGATATCAAGTTGTGACATATATATTTTAGAAGTTCAGAGTGATGAACGATTCGAATTTTGCAGTTTTATCCAATATATTTGTATAGTATATTACTGTAGGCCAATCATTTTACCAAGAAAAATCGTATCGAATCCCCTTGATTGTGCTTAAAAAGAATAAATGTAATATATGTTTGTGAACATCAGGTACAATCATGAGGTAAAATAAAGGATTTGCAATTTGCTAGACAATAAAGGTTGGTAACGATCGTCCATTATGTCCTTCTATTAGCTTTTCAATTGTATCGATTTGTTTTTAGATTGAAATAAAATTATTTAAAACTTATAAATGTTGGCTTGCAAAAGGAGGTCAATCTGTTTAAAGTAACTGATATTTTCGCACTATCAAATAATCTTTCTCCTTTAGATCTATGACGGATCTAATGCTACTGCTCCTCGGATCGGGACATACTGTGGCACCGATAGCCCTGGTATCCTGATTTCTAATAGCTCGAGCCTTTTCCTCCAGTTCGTGTCCGACGAGTATAATCCTGACAGGGGTTTCCATGCAACTTATTCCTTCATAGGTACGTATAAATGTGTTCAATATTTTGCGATATGATAGTTATTATGTATCACATATACAAAAGGCATCAGACGTTTTACTTTGTACTTTGTGACCTCAATTCAATTCATTCAATTCAATAAGGGTTTATTCAAGATGACGTTCTTGCAGCCGAAGCTGAATTGCATGGTCATTTGCAAGGTAAAATGCATCATAATGGTTAAAATACAGCAATGCACAGGTAAACAAGGTAATGCTCCATCACCAAATATGCCGAGTGCCTTCCCTCCATTGTGGGCACAATCCCTGCAACAGGTCTATCATCCATCACTTCCGCACGACACGTCATACGCATCCGTACTGCGAGCCCCACTACCAACACCCCCACCACTAAATTACTGTGATCAGCGCTGTACGTAGTACAGCGCTGTGACGCGACGTCGCTCGAAATGTTTGGGTGATTTTGCGACGGGGTGATTTATCAACTTTCCTTTCATTATTTATTAATTTGTTTCAGTTCTAAAAATTAATTAAACCTTCAACCTACCTTGCATGATATTTAATTTGTTGAAAAAGAATGATAACTTACCCAAAATTGATGATTTTTACGGTAGTCCGTGCTGATATTCCAACTGATCGCGCTGCAATGATGACCTCGGAAGCTAGTCGGCTATATGCATGCTGCATATATGCATGCATGCTATTCCATGCATAGCCGACGAGCTTTCGGCCGGGGTCATCATTGCAGCGATCAAATGGAATATGACACGGACTACCGTCAAAAATCATCAATTTGAAGTAAGTTATCCTTCTTTTTAGCCTCAGTCATTTTACCATTTGGAACATTGAAGTCCATGCATAACATAATTCGTAAGTATGAATACTATGAACCCAGATATACAATTTTAACTAAGGTAAAGGGAGGTAATGTTTGTTTTTATTAGTGTGTTTGCCGTTATCCTCACGGTATACACACTTCAGTATGCCAGGCGCCGTACTTCGCACGGCGCCTGGTTAGGTTACCCCACCACCACCATGACCACGACAATCTCCAACGCCACCACAGCCGCATTCACCAATCCGATCCCCAATCTTGCAGACACGCCACACAATTGAAATGTAGAAAATGCTAATATCTTGGACATAAAGACAAGTTTTGTCAATTTTAGCAAATCGACAAAGAAGAGATCGCCCCAGATTTTGATAAAAAGAAAAGACTAAGGCAACAACTGTGTAGCCTTAAAGGACAATGAAACCCAAGCAAAATGTAGCTTCCATTGACTTGAAGAGATTATGAGGAATAATCTCTGAAAGTTAGAGCATAATCGGGCAAGAAACAAGAAAACTATGGCTCTTTGAAGATGTCCATTTATTCCTATGGGGAACTCAAATTGGCAACGCACTCTGATAAGTGTGTGGACTACTCCCCATATGTTTTGTACACAAATGTTCCCATTTTTACATTTTTCTTCATAGTCACACTTTTCCATTCCCCCAACTCATGATATGTTATGTATAAATGCATTCTACAAAACAGTGTTGAACTCAAACGAAGGGTAAATATAAATTTTGAGAAAATTGAACAAACTTGAAATTGTGTGTACAAAATGTGTGGGGAGTAGTCCACAACTTTGCCAGAGTGTGTTGCCAATTTGATTCACTCGTAGAAATAAATGGCTCTTTTCAAAGAGCCATAGTTTTCTTAATTCTTGACCGATTGTGCTCAAATTTTCAGGGACTATTCATCCTATTTAGTGTCTTATAGTGCATACAACAATTTGTCTGCACTTTATTGTCCTTTAAGTGCACTTCTCTTAATACATGCAGCATAGTAAATAAGATTAATGAAATACATACTATTATTGAATTTGAAGACCCAGATATATTTTTGTAACAGAAACTCATCTAGATAAAAATATTAGGGCCTAAGTCTTGTGAAATTTTTCCATCATCATATATAACTTTAAGAACAGATAAAAATAGACACGGTGGTGGATTATTAATTGCATGTAAAGTTATCTTAATGTTATAAGGAGAACAGACTTGGAATCAGATTGTGAAATATTATGGTAAGAATTACTTCGAAAAGGCAAGAATATGAAGTCAGTGTTTTGGGGTGTATTTTATAGACCCCTAGTAAATAGTAATACAGGGTGGCCCAGAAATAACGGAACGGGGTGCTTGCTATAAGGAAGACACATGATGCCCGTCATAGCAACTATACGTTCAATGCGTGGTCCATTGTTAGTACCCCTTCTTCTCTATACACAGCTGAACGCACACTCACAATGGCGCACGCGTTGATCGCATCGATAAAACAGATCGGTGGTTGATCGTTACTCGATGCAGTATGGCGGGCATCATGAGTCTTTACTATGGCAAGTACCCCGTTCCGTTATTTGTGGGCCACCCTGTATAGAGATTATGAATGAATTTCGAAAATCTTTGTTTTTAGTGTCTCAATCTAGTATAATACGCCGTAAGATTATTTTAGCAGGTGATTCTAATTTACCGAGTGTTAAAGGGGTAGTTCAGTTTTGGTAGAGATGGCGCTGCACAACACAATTTTGTGTGTGGTAATGAAAAACTGAGTGTCAAATTTGAAAGAACATGTAATTGTAATGGCAGAATAAACTTTATTTGGTCAAAATCGATTCCGAAATGGCTGAAATATAAATGAATATATCCGATCGTAATAAAATTGGGCCCCAAATTTATTCGAAGATTTTTAAAAAAATAATAAAAATGCTTACGCTTATTCAAAAATGTTAAAAAGTGGTTTATAAATAGTTGTTGATGATCTCTCTATTTAATCACTATTTCAACAAAACATCACATGCATAATCTTGTATGAAAAATGGTTAATAAATAAAATAATAATATCAAGCATTTATAAAGCGCCATCTATCTAGGTAGCCTATTCCGAGGCGCATAACAAAGGAAAGAAGAATAAAAAACAGAGGGAAAACTTAAACAAGCACAAATACCAATACAAGCAACTAATATATTAATAAGCTACACTAAACGAGTATGATTTTAATTTACTTTTAAACACTTCTAACGAGTCTATTGTTTTTAATTCTTAGGGTAATCTATTCCATAAATCCGGAGCTGATGCAAAAAATGCTCTATTTCCATAAGTAACGCGTGTTTTTTGAGTTTCTAATAACAATCTATTTAAGGAGCGGAGGTTACGTTGTGGTACATATGACCGGACTAACTCATTTAAGTAACAAGGTGCCACACCATGAAGTATCTTCCAAGTTTGAAGCAGTATCTTAAATTCAATACGCTGGCGAATAGGTAGCCAATGTAAAGTTTGTAGCACAGGAGTTATATAATCGTACTTTGAAGTTCTAGATAGGATCCTAGCTGCAGAATTCAAAGCAAGTTGCAATTTATCCAACAAATATAATGGAATATTATACAAAAGAGAATTGCCAATGTCTAATTTTGAAATAACAAAAGCATGTATAAGCATAGAGGCAGACTTATCATCAAGAATCTTTCTAATGCAATTTACATTATATATACTATAATACACAGACTTACACATTTGTTGTACATGGGATTCCATTGACATATTCTCATCAAATATAACACCGAGGTTACGGACATAAGATGATGCCCTAATTTGCCAATAGTAATACTCTGAGTATATGAATCATAGGTTTCTGATACTTTGAAGAGATAACAAGAAACTCTGATTTACAACCATTTAATTTTAACTTATTCACAACCATCCAAGATGCCATATCAGATATACAAGCTTCAAGTCGACGTTTGGCTGACAGTTAACTATTTGAGTCACTAGGATTAAAAGGAAGATACAACTGAGTATCATCGGCATATAAATGAATAGAAATACCGTGCCTCCTTGCAATACTTGCTAAAGGCCCACAATATATACTAAAAAACATTGGTCCAAGGACCGATCCTTGGGGAACACCAAACTTCATCTTAGCTGAAGTAGATGTTGTTCCCTCAACACTAACTACAAATGATCTATTTTCTAAATATGATGAAATCCAATTAAGTAGTTTACCTTCAACTCCATATGATTCAAGTCGATTGAGCTTTATTGAATGGTCAACAGTATCAAAGGCGGACGATAAATCCAATAATACCAAAAACACAGCCTGTTTCCTATCAAGGGCATGCAAAATATCATTAGAGACACGAATGAGGGCTGTTGCAACACTATGACCCTTCCTATAGGCTGACTGGAATGGCTCTAACAAATTATTATAATAATTAAAGTGATCCAATATTTGTGAGGCTACTATTTTCTCCAGTATCTTAGATACAAACTTGAGATTCGATACTGGACGAAAATTAGCAATATCTTTAGAATCTAATGACACCTTTTTCAAGAGGGGGGACACAATAGCTTGTTTAAAAGACTGTGGGAACTGAGCTGACTGTAACGACATATTAACAATTGATGCAATACAATAATGTAAGAGTCCAACATGTTTCTTGACTAACCAAGTCGGGATAGGGTTGAAACCAATACTTTTTTTAGAGAGCGCCCTCTTGTGTTTTTGAATGATAACAGGCATTTTACTTAGTTGTTTGTAATTTTCTATACCTTTCGAGCATGATGGAGTTATAACTATTAAGGGCCGGTCACATTTACGGTAGTGGACGTAGTTGAACGTAGTGGAGTATAACGTAGTTGAACGTAGTTAAAGGTAGTTGAAGGTAGTTGAACGTACCGGCATCCGTACCCTACCGTATAGTTGTCCGTGATGCTAACTTGTATTAACTCGGGGAAGCCGTGATCTTCGATTTAATTTTTGAACATGTTCAAAAGAGCGCTACGTTAGAGGCATCCGTGATGCTAACGTACTAAACCGAAGTCTAACGACAGTCTAACGTAGTCTAACGAAGTCTAACGTAGTTAGTCTAACATACTTATTGACGTATTTAAACATACCCCAGCGTACTCTAACGTACTTTACCGTGCACAAAACCAGCATCAGCACTCTTGGTCCGGGTATGTTTTAGCAGAAAAATTAGACAAATTTCACAGAACTGCTCTGTTTGAAAAACAAGCAAACAATAGCCGTACCACACCGCGGACTGGCTGCATACTCCATGCGGAGTTGCTAAATAGACCGTAGTGACGTTCTTTAGCGTAGTCTAGCGTAGTGGCTACCGTAGTACACCGTACTCAAGCGTAGTCAGACGTACCACTCCGTACCTGTCTGTGAGCGAGCTGCACCAGAATTGGCGTAGTCTAGCGTAGTCTAGCGTAGTTTATCGTACTTGAACGTACTTATCTGTACTCTTCTGTGGCCCCTCACCGTACCTTAACGCAGTTCAACGTAATTTAACCTAGTTTAACGTACTTACACCACGTCTGACCCACATTAAATTGCCCTACGGATCACTACTTCCACTACCGTAAATGTGAAGTTTGTAATGTTACTTAGCATGTTTGGGTTACTAAAGTTTAGTCTTACCAAAACTGTACTACCCCTTCAAATGGAATGATAGTTATATAGTAAAGTCAGATAATTCAGAAATGACCAGAACCATTTTAGATATTAATTCTTTATCAACATTTGTCTGATCCGACACGGATCACAGACAGCACAAGTAATACGCTTGACTTATTTTTTGTACAACTGACCCATCTCATATGCGAAGGATTAATGTTGTTCCTGGTGTGAGTTATCATCAAGCCATTGTATCTTGTACGATTTAAAACTACACAGGAATGTGACAAAAAGAAAGATTCATTTTTATTCAAAGGGTAATCATGAGCAATTACGCAAAGATTTGAAAAATGCATCCTCATGTAATTTACTAGCTGATAATGACATTGCACACTCATAGCAATCATGGAAGCAGACTGTATTAGCTATTGTGAATGAAAATGTACCAAACGGCAACATTGATGATAAAGTACATGTATATTGGATAGATACTCATATTAAGAAACTTATAAGAAAACGAAATATATTATCTAAACGTGCAAAAAAGTTAAAAAGTAAAGGTCATTGGACAAAATATAAACGATGGCGGCGTAAAGTTAAAAATAAAATAAAAACGAGTTATACAGACTGTCCCAGATAAAACGAAACCGGGTTTCATGGCATAATGAATAATTTCCTTGATGATATATATATGTCTGAAAAGCTCTGTGCCTCTTCTTTCATTTGATGTACAACGTATGGCACATAATTCAAGCATGACTGCATCAGAACAATGGAAAGTGGTGTTACCAAAGTTCCATTTGCACGCAGAAATTGCAAGTTTGAGTGAGTTTTTTGGGTGAGTTTTAAGGGTTGTAAACGTACTTATTTTAAAAAAAAGACAAACACCGCATAAAATTTCATATTTTTATCTTTTACATGACACCTTTTGCTAAAAAAAAATAAATGATTTATGCCAGAGAACGAGTAAAATGAAAACATGCCTGATTTCTGCCAAAATAAGTGAAAGTTGAGTAAGAAGTCGCTCAGCTTTCTTGACTTGGCAGCTGACAATGGACTTTGATGCATGAGTGAATTTACACAAACATGGGGATCAGGGAAAACATGGGAAACAGGCTAGATCAGGAAAGTTACTCATCTGGGCTGGAATCAAGCATGTTTTCATTTGACTCGTTCTCTGGCATAAATTATTTATTTTTTTATCACAAGGTGTCATATAAAAGATAAAATTATGAATTTTTATGCTGTGTTCGTCCTTTTTCAAAATAAGTACGTTTACTACCCTTAAAACGCACCCCAAAACCTCACCCAAACTTGCAATTTCTGCGTGCAAATGGAATGTTGGTAACACCACTTTCCATCATTCTAATTCAGTCATGCGTGAATTATGTGCCATAAGTTGTATTTCAAATGAAAGAAGATACACAGAGCTTTTCAGACATATATATATCATCAAGGAAACTATTCATTATAACATAACATTTCTGCCATGAAACCCGGTTTCGTTTTTTCTGGGACAGTCTGTATTGAGTACTTAGGCAAAACAATTCTAAAGAATTATGGACTTTTGTAAATTGAAAAAGAAAGGAGAATATTTCATCTTTAAGAGTTAATGATAATGTAGTAATATATGATAAACTGAAAGCAACATTCCTTAATTAACAATATGAATCTGCTTTTAGAATAGATAACAATGAACAAAACTAATGACGAGTCAATTGACAATGACGATACACATTGTGATTTCCGCCTATGTCTAATATTCAATGTACAGTGGCAGAAGTGTACAAATTGTTAAAGGAAATTGATTCCAGTAAAGCCCAAGGTCCAGATGAAAATAGCCCCACGCATATTCAAAGACGGAGCCGAACAGTTAGCCCCATATCTTTGTAAATTGTTTAATCTGTCTCTATCATGCGGCGATTTACTGCTTGATTGGCGCACATCGAACGTGTGTCCGCTTCATAAAAACGGAAAAAAGAAGACCCTGCTAACTTCCGTCCTATTTCGTTAAATTCTATTGTATGTAAGACATAAGAACGAAGTGTGCGTAAACGACTTGTAAATCACTTTTCGTTGAATGATGTACTAAATAATAATCAGCATGGATTTCGCGAAAAGCGATCATGCGAAACTCAATTTATTGGGGCTATTCATGATCATGATGATTGGGCGAACTTTCTAGACTCTGGCGCAGATATACACATTGCTTTCCTTGATTTCTCGAGAGCGTTCGATTCTGTCCCTCATAATTTGTTCTGTAATACATTAATTTAAAAAAATGTGAGTTTTAAAACGAAACTTGCAGTGGACTAGGAATTTTTTGAAGAATCGCACACAACGTGTTGTTTTGAATGGAGAATATTGTGATTGGAACAATAATACGTCTGGAGTCCCTCAGGGGACCATATTATATTGCATAATGTTTACAAAAGTAGCAGAATTTGTTTTTAACTATAGCAAAACACTTAGCAATGTGTATTACTTCATCTTGTAAAGCCGACATTAAGTCGACTGCAAATTGAGTTTGTACCTCATAACGTTTACTTCATCTTTTTCCTTTAGATATTGATGAATGTCAAACTCAGACAGACGACTGTGACGTCAATGCAGACTGTACTAACACAGTAGGGAGCTTCAGCTGTACTTGTCTCGATGGATATTCAGGCAACGGAACTCATTGTGAAGGTATATCATAATCTTACCTCTGACAATGATCTTGGGTTCATATGTTATTTCAACAATATATCATACCTTTGTGTGAAATTTTATCAATAAAGGGATTTTAATACAGCCTGATTTGATGGATATATACTCCGCAAAAAAAGAAACTGGACACTTGTATGAGACCAAATATTTCGTATTCATTAACGATAAAATATATGATATTGTATATCAAATTAAAGATAAAATTACCCTCTTTAATATTCGCATAAAATCCAGATGAAATCATGCATGCATGACTTGTCACGGTCAATTAACCACACCAAGGTCTGTTTTCAAAAATAGCAAAAATGGAACATCCACGCAACCATATAAATGTTGATAAGCATAATCTAAAACGCTATATTCATGAGATGGCATATTTTTTCATTACAAATGTGACCTTTCCTATCTTCATCTCAATAAAGAGTATAAATGAAGACAAATTGTGAACGTTATAGATGGTATTTTAATCAAAAAGTAACAAAATGGGGAATTCCATGGCAAAGCTTTATTAGTCAAAACCACAGTTTGTGCCCTTATTTCAGCATGAAAATGGTATAAATTCTTCTCAAGGATTCTACCGTAGTCCAAAGATCTTCAAAACCTGAAGTCACCCTTGGTCAAACAGTTGGGCAGTCTTTAACATGCCATTTCTCTAGGTAAATATGGTTAAAATTGCAGGGGACACATGAAATAGACAAGCTTCATGCCTCTAATACAGACCAGTATGATAATGCTCTCATAACCTGGCCCTGTTTTATTGACAAATTTGTATATCCAGAGTTTGTTCATAACAATAAAGTTGAATAATGTCATAATTTAGTTGCCCGCTCATCTTGTTTTAAGTGAAACGCTTACTATCATTTCAGTCGAATGGTGTGGTCCCTCATTGTTTTGCTATTTTTGAAAACAGACCTTGCTATTGTTAATTGACCATGGCATTTCATGCATGAACGTTTACACCTTTAAGTTATACCCTGCATGTAGAGGACTAAATTCCCTTTAATTTGATATATGATCATGTACACTTTATCGTACATTAGTATGAAATATTTCAACTTATACAAGTGTCCAGTTTATTTTTTTGCGGAGTATACATACGATGTAATGTATTTCGTAAGTACGATTATTGTCTCTCGCTTCGAAATCCTCTCCACAAAATTACCATTAAGTGAAATATTACAGAGAAACGCTTTCAATTTTCAACTTTGTATAATAACGGCCAACTGAGCAAGTCGTGAAAGTACTATACGTTCGGATTCATAATGTACGTTCCTGATTGTGATATGTTATGCTTCCATAGCGACTTAAATTTGCACCATACATGTACATTTAAAGGGGTAGTTTAGTTTTGGTAGAGAGGGCGCTGCACATCACAATTTTGTGTGACGTAATGAAAAACTGAGTGTCGAATTTGAGAGAACATGCAATTTTAATGGCAGAATAAACTTTATTTGGTCAAAATCGACCCAGAACCGGCTGAAATATCAATAAATATATTTGATCTCATAATTATTTGGGGCCCAAATAATTAGATGATTTTTTCAAAAAATTAAAAAAATGCTTGCACTTGTTCAAAAATTTTCAAAACCGTTTTTTAAATAGTTGTTGATGATCTCTCTATTTAATCATTATTTCAATAAAACATCACATGCATAATTTTGTATGAAAAATGGTTGAAACCAATGCCTTTCTGGATGCGCCCTCTTGTGTTTTAATGCCTCTTTTTGAATGATAACAGGCTTTTTACTTAGTCGTTTGTAATTTTGTATACCTTTCGAGCATGGTAGAGTTATAACTATTAGTTTATAATGTTACTGTCCAGGTTTGGTTACTAAAGTTCAGCCTTACCAAAACTACTACCCCTTTACTCTCTGATAAGAGCAAAAAAACCCGTATACAGCGCGAGTCAAAAAGCATGACTTAAATCATCTCCCTCATGATTAGACCTGTCTATAAACACAAACGAACTTACACAAAACCACACATGCACTCTGACACACACAAAACACACATGTTTGCATGTCCATACTATTTTATTTATTTATTTATTTTTTTTTTTTTGGGGGGGGGGGGGGCGTCGAAGGGAAGTATAGACCCCCCCCCCCCCCGGGTAGGGAGCTTTTGCATGTTTTCACTTAAAATAATGCTATATTGCGCATACCTTGGATCAGAATTTGATAATCAACAACGTAAGAAAGCATGACTAAGATAATTCCCCACATGATGATACCAATACAGAAACACAAACAAACTTACACATTGACAGAAACCAAATAAAATTATTGAAAGCTTTTGCTTAACTGTTAGGTAACACTCGTAATACTTGATATCTTCCTTGCCTACCATTTCTTTTGTGCTGTGGCGCGGATAGCAACCAAGTTTTGTAGTACTATTGCATAATGTTTTAGAATGTAGCAGAATTTGTTTTTCATTATAGCAAAACACTTAGCAATGTGAGTTACTTCATCTTGTAAAGCCGACATTATGCAAATTCCGCAAATTAAGTTTGTAACTCATAACGTTTAATTCATCTTTTCCCTTTAGATATTGATGAATGTCAAACTCAGGCAGACGACTGTGACGTTAATGCAAACTGTACCAACACAGAAGGGAGCTTCAACTGTACGTGTCGAGATGGATATTCAGGCAACGGAACTCATTGTGAAGGTAAAACATAATCTTGCCTCCTTATCAACTTTCTTAAATTCATCATACTGTGTGAAATATTAAAATCGGTTTCAAAAGCAGCCTGGCGCAATGGATACATGGGAAACGGAACGTAATGTGAAGGTATGACAATGATCAGGGTTCATATGTTCTTTCACCAATATATCATAACTTTGTGTGAAATATTATCAATAAAGGGATTTCAATAAAGCCTGATTTTATTGATATGTAAATGATATAATGTATTCCGTAAGTATTTAATATTATCTCTCGCTTCGAAATCCTCTCCACAAAATTACCATTAAGTGAAATATTACAGAGAAACGCTTTCAATTTTCAACTTTGTTTAATAACGGCCAACTGAGCAAGTCTTGAAAGTACTATACGTTTGGATTCATAAGGTACGTTGCTGATTGTGATATTTTATGCTTCCATAGCGACTTCAATTTGAACCAAATTACATGTAAATTTAATGTCTGATCAGAGCAAAGATAACCGTATACAGCGCGAGTCAAAAAGCATGACTTAAATCATCTCCCTCATGATTAGACCTATATAAAAACACAAACGAACTTGCACAAAGCCACACACGCACTCTGACACACACAAAACACACCATGTTTGCATGTCCATACTAATTAAGGGGGGGGGGGGGGGGGGGCGTCGAAGGGAGGTACAGATCCCCCCCCCCCCCCCCCCCCCCATGGTTGGGAGCTTTTGCATGTTTTCACTTAAAATAATGCTATATGGTGCATACCTTGGATCAGAATTTGATAATCAACAACGTAAGAAAGCATGACTAAGATAATTCCCCACATGATAATACTATTAATACAGATACACAAACAAACTTACACACTGACACAAACCAAACAAATAATTGGAAGCTTTTGTTTAACTGTAAGGTGACACTCGTAATACTTGATATCTTTCTTGCCTACAATTTTATTTTTGTGCTGTGGCGTGGATAGCAACCAAGTTATGTGGTAGTATTGCGTAATGTTTAATAATGTAGCAGAATTCGTTTTTCACTAAAGCAAGAAACTAAGCAATGTGTATTACTTCATCTTGTAAAGCTGACATTTTGCAAATCCTGAGAATTGAGTTTGTACCTCATAACGTTTATTTCATCTTTTCCCTTTAGATATTGATGAATGTCAAACTCAGACAGACGACTGTGACGTCAATGCAAACTGTAACAACACAGAAGGGAGCTTCAACTGTACCTGTCGCGATGGATATTCAGGCAACGGAACTCATTGTGAAGGTATAACATAATTTTGCCTCCTTCTCAACTGTCTTAAATTTATCATACTGTGTGAAATATTAAAAATGGGTTTTAAGAGCAGCCCGACGCAATGGATATACGGGAAACGGAACGCATTGTTGAGGTATGACAATGATCTGGGTTCCCCTTTTCTTTCAACAATATATCATATTTGTTTGTGAAATATTATTATTAAAGGGGGATTTTAATAAAGCCTGATTCGATGGATATGCAAACGATATAATGTTTTTCGTAAGTATGATTATTGTCTCTCGCTTCGAAATCCTCTCCACAAAATTACCATTATGTGAAATATTACAGAGAAACGCTTTCAATTTTCAACTTTGTATAATAACGACCAACTGAGCAAGTCGTGAAGGTACTATTCATGAGGTACGTTCTTAATTGTTATATGTTATGCTTCCATAGACACTTAAACATGCACCAAATTACATGTCAATTTAATGTCTGAGAACAGCAAGGATAACCGTATACAATGCGAGTCAAAAAGCATGACCATCTCCCTCATAGTTAGACCAATATGCAAACACAAACGATCTTACACTAAACCACACACGCACACTGACACACACAAACACACCATGTTTGCATGTGCATACTAATTAAGGGGAGGGCGTCGATACCAATACATATTAAACACAAACGAACTTACACACTGACACAAACCAAACAAAATAGTTGGAAGCTTTTGCTTAACTAATATCTTCCTTGCCTACCATTTTTTTTTTGTGCTGTGGCGCGGATAGCAACCAAGTTTTGTAGTACTATTGCATAATGTTTTAGAATGTAGCAGAATTTGTTTTTCATTATAGCAAAACACTTAGCAATGTGAGTTACTTCATCTTGTAAAGCCGACATTATGCAAATTCCGCAAATTGAGTTTGTAACTCATAACGTTTACTTCATCTTTTCCCTTTAGATATTGATGAATGTCAAACTCAGGCAGACGACTGTGACGTTAATGCAAACTGTACCAACACAGAAGGGAGCTTCAACTGTACGTGTCGCGATGGATATTCAGGCAACGGAACTCATTGTGAAGGTAAAACATAATCTTGCCTCCTTATCAACTTTCTTAAATTCATCATACTGTGTGAAATATTAAAATCGGTTTCAAAAGCAGCCTGACGCAATGGATACATGGGAAACGGAACGTAATGTGAAGGTATGACAATGATCAGGGTTCATATGTTCTTTCACCAATATATCATACCTTTGTGTGAAATATTATCAATAAAGGGATTTCAATAAAGCCTGATTTTATTGATATGTAAATGATATAATGTATTCCGTAAGTATTTAATATTATCTCTCGCTTCGAAATCCTCTCCACAAAATTACCATTAAGTGAAATATTACAGAGAAACGCTTTCAATTTTCAACTTTGTTTAATAACGGCCAACTGAGCAAGTCGTGAAAGTACTATACGTTTGGATTCATAAGGTACGTTGCTGATTGTGATATTTGATGCTTCCATAGCGACTTCAATTTGAACCAAATTACATGTAAATTTAATGTCTGATCAGAGCAAAGAAAACCGTATACAGCGCGAGTCAAAAAGCATCACTTAAATCATCTCCCTCATGATTAGACCTATATAAAAAACACAAACGAACTTGCACAAAGCCACACACGCACTCTGACACACACAAAACACACCATGTTTGCATGTCCATACTAATTAAGGGGGGGGGGGGGGGGGCGTCGAAGGGAGGTACAGATTCCGCCCCCCCCCCCCATGGTTGGGAGCTTTTGCATGTTTTCACTTAAAATAATGCTATATGGTGCATACCTTGGATCAGAATTTGATAATCAACAACGTAAGAAAGCATGACTAAGATAATTCCCCACATGATAATACTATTAATACAGATACACAAACAAACTTACACACTGACACAAACCAAACAAATAATTGGAAGCTTTTGTTTAACTGTAAGGTGACACTCGTAATACTTGATATCTTTCTTGCCTACAATTTTATTTTTGTGCTGTGGCGTGGATAGCAACCAAGTTATGTGGTAGTATTGCGTAATGTTTAATAATGTAGCAGAATTTGTTTTTCACTAAAGCAAGAAACTAAGCAATGTGTATTACTTCATCTTGTAAAGCTGACATTTTGCAAATCCTGAGAATTGAGTTTGTACCTCATAACGTTTATTTCATCTTTTCCCTTTAGATATTGATGAATGTCAAACTCAGACAGACGACTGTGACGTCAATGCAAACTGTAACAACACAGAAGGGAGCTTCAACTGTACCTGTCGCGATGGATATTCAGGCAACGGAACTCATTGTGAAGGTATAACATAATTTTGCCTCCTTCTCAACTGTCTTAAATTTATCATACTGTGTAAAATATTAAAAATGGGTTTTAAGAGCAGCCCGACGCAATGGATATACGGGAAACGGAACGCATTGTTGAGGTATGACAATGATCTGGGTTCCCCTTTTCTTTCAACAATATATCATATTTGTTTGTGAAATATTATTATTAAAGGGGGATTTTAATAAAGCCTGATTCGATGGATATGCAAACGATATAATGTTTTTCGTAAGTATGATTATTGTCTCTCGCTTCGAAATCCTCTCCACAAAATTACCATTATGTGAAATATTACAGAGAAACGCTTTCAATTTTCAACTTTGTATAATAACGACCAACTGAGCAAGTCGTGAAGGTACTATTCATGAGGTACGTTCTTAATTGTAATATGTTATGCTTCCATAGACACTTAAACATGCACCAAATTACATGTCAATTTAATGTCTGAGAACAGCAAGGATAACCGTATACAATGCGAGTCAAAAAGCATGACCATCTCCCTCATAGTTAGACCAATATGCAAACACAAACGATCTTACACTAAACCACACACGCACACTGACACACACAAACACACCATGTTTGCATGTGCATACTAATTAAGGGGAGGGCGTCGATACCAATACATATTAAACACAAACGAACTTACACACTGACACAAACCAAACAAAATAGTTGGAAGCTTTTGCTTAACTAATATCTTCCTTGCCTACCATTTTTGTTTTGTGCTGTGGCGCGGATAGCAACCAAGTTTTGTAGTACTATTGCATAATGTTTTAGAATGTAGCAGAATTTGTTTTTCATTATAGCAAAACACTTAGCAATGTGAGTTACTTCATCTTGTAAAGCCGACATTATGCAAATTCCGCAAATTGAGTTTGTAACTCATAACGTTTACTTCATCTTTTCCCTTTAGATATTGATGAATGTCAAACTCAGGCAGACGACTGTGACGTTAATGCAAACTGTACCAACACAGAAGGGAGCTTCAACTGTACGTGTCGCGATGGATATTCAGGCAACGGAACTCATTGTGAAGGTAAAACATAATCTTGCCTCCTTATCAACTTTCTTAAATTCATCATACTGTGTGAAATATTAAAATCGGTTTCAAAAGCAGCCTGACGCAATGGATACATGGGAAACGGAACGTAATGTGAAGGTATGACAATGATCAGGGTTCATATGTTCTTTCACCAATATATCATACCTTTGTGTGAAATATTATCAATAAAGGGATTTCAATAAAGCCTGATTTTATTGATATGTAAATGATATAATGTATTCCGTAAGTATTTAATATTATCTCTCGCTTCGAAATCCTCTCCACAAAATTACCATTAAGTGAAATATTACAGAGAAACGCTTTCAATTTTCAACTTTGTTTAATAACGGCCAACTGAGCAAGTCGTGAAAGTACTATACGTTTGGATTCTCCATAGCGACTTCAATTTGAACCAAATTACATGTAAATTTAATGTCTGATCAGAGCAAAGATAACCGTATACAGCGCGAGTCAAAAAAGCATCACTTAAAATCATCTCCCTCATGATTAGACCTATATAAAAAACACAAACGAACTTGCACAAAGCCACACACGCACTCTGACACACACAAAACACACCATGTTTGCATTTCCATACTAATTAAGGGGGGGGGGGGGGGGCGTCGAAGTGAGGTACAGATTCCCCCCCCCCCCCATGGTTGGGAGCTTTTGCATGTTTTCACTTAAAATAATGCTATATGGTGCATACCTTGGATCAGAATTTGATAATCAACAACGTAAGAAAGCATGACTAAGGAATAATTCCCCACATGATAATACTATTAATACAGATACACAAACAAACTTACACACTGACACAAACCAAACAAATAATTGGAAGCTTTTGCTTAACTGTAAGGTGACACTCGTAATACTTGTCTTTCTTGCCTACAATTTCACTAAAGCAAGAAACTAAGCAATGTGTATTACTTCATCTTGTAAAGCTGACATTTTTGCAAATCCTGAGAATTGAGTTTGTACCACCAGAACGTTTATTTCATCTTTTCCCTTTAGATATTGATGAATGTCAAACTCAACAGTACGACTGTGACTCAATGCAAACTGTAACAACACAGAAGGGAGCTTCAACTGTACCTGTCGCGATGGATATTCAGGCAACGAACTCATGTGAAGGTATAACATAATTTTGCCTCCTTCTCAACTGTCTTAAATTTATCATACTGTGTGAAACTATTAAAAATGGGTTTTAAGAGCAGCCCGACGCAATGGATATACGGAAACGGAACGCATTGTTGAGGTATGACAATGATCTGGGTTCCCCTTTTCTTTCAACAATATATCTATTTGTTTGTGAAATATTATTATTAAAGGGGGATTTTAATAAAGCCTGATTCGATGGATATGCAAACGATATAATGTTTTTCGTAAGTATGATTATTGTCTCTCGCTTCGAAATCCTCTCCACAAAATTACCATTATGTGAAATATTACAGAGAAACGCTTTCAGATTTTGCAACTTTGTATAATAACGACCAACTGAGCAAGTCGTGAAGGTACTATTCATGAGGTACGTTCTTAATTGTTATATGTTATGCTTCCATAGACACTTAAACATGCACCAAATTACATGTCAATTTAATGTCTGAGAACAGCAAGGATAACCGTATACAATGCGAGTCAAAAAAGCATGACCATCTCCCTCATAGTTAGACACAATATGCAAACACAAACGATCTTACACTAAACCACACACGCACACTGACACACACAAACACACCATGTTTGCATGTGCATACTAATTAAGGGGGAGGGCCGTCGATACCAATACATATTAAACACAAACGAATTTACACACTGACACAAAACCAAACAAAATAGTTGGAAGCTTTTGGCTGTAACTAATATCTTCCTTGCCTACCATTTTGTTTTTTGTGCTGTGGGCGCGGAATAGCAACCAAGTTTTATAGTACTAGTGCATAATGTTTTAGAAATGTAGCAGAATTTGTGTTTCATTATAGCAAAACACTTAGGCAATGTGAGTTACTTCATCTTGTAAAGCCGACATTATGCAAATTCCGCAAATTGAGTTTGTAACTCATAACGTTTACTTCATCTTTTCCCTTTAGATATTGATGAATGTCAAACTCAGGCAGACGACTGTGACGTTAATGCAAACTGTACCAATACAGAAGGGAGCTTCAACTGTACGTGTCGCGATGGATATTCAGGCAACGGAACTCATTGTGAAGGTAAAACATAATCTTGCCTCCTTATCAACTTTCTTGAAATTCATCATACTGTGTGAAATATTAAAATCGGTTTCAAAAGCAGCCTGACGCAATGGATACATGGGGAAACGGAACGTAATGTGAATGGTATGACAATGATCAGGGTTCATATGTTCTTTCACCAATGATATCATACCTTTGTGTGAAATATTATCAATAAAGGGATTTCAATAAAGCCTGATTTTATTGATATGTAAATGATATAATGTATTTCCGTAAGTATTTAATATTATCTCTCGCTTCGAAATCCTCTCCACAAAATTACCATTAAGTGAAATATTACAGAGAAACGCTTTCAATTTTCAACTTTGTTAATAACGGCCAACTGAGCAAGTCGTGAAAGTACTATACGTTTGGATTCATAAGGTACGTTGCTGATTGTGATATTTGATGCTTCCATAGCGACTTCAATTTGAACCCAAAATACATGTAAATTTAATATCTGATCAGAGCAAAGATAACCGTATACAGCGCGAGTCAAAAAGCATCACTTAAATCATCTCCCTCATGATTAGGACTAGTATAAAAAACACAAACGAACTTGCACCAAAGCCACACACGCACTCTGACACACACAAAAACACACCATGTTTGCATGTCCATACTAATTAAGGGGGGGGGGGGGGGTCGGTCGGAAGTGAGGTACAGATTCCCCCCCCCCCCATGGTTGGGAGCTTTTGCATGTTTTTCACTTAAAATAATGCTATATGGTGCATACCTTGGATCAGAATTTGATAATCAACAACGTAAGAAAGCATGACTAAGATAATTCCCCACATGATAATACTATTAATACAGATACACAAACAAACTTACACACTGACACAAACCAAACAAATAATTGGAAGCTTTTGCTTAACTGTAAGGTGACACTCGTAATACTTGATGTCTTTCTTGCCTACAATTTCACTAAAGCAAGAAACTAAGCAATGTGTATTACTTCATCTTGTAAAGCTGACCATTTTGCAAATCCTTGAGAATTGAGTTTGTACCTCAGAACGTTTATTTCATCTTTTCCCTTTAGATATTGATGAATGTCAAACTCAGACAGACGACTGTGACGTCAATGCAAACTGTAACAACACAGAAGGGAGCTTCAACTGTACCTGTCGCGATGGATATTCAGGCAACGGAACTCATTGTGAAGGTATAACATAATTTTGCCTCCTTCTCAACTGTCATAAATTTATCATACTGTGTTGAAATATTAAAAATGGGTTTTAAGAGCAGCCCGACGCAATGGATATACGGGAAACGGAACGCATTGGTTGAGGTATGACAATGATCTGGGTTCCCCTTTTCTTTCAACAATATATCATATTTGTTTTGTGAAATATTATTATTAAAGGGGGATTTTAATAAAGCCTGATTCGATGGATATGCAAACGATATAATGTTTTTCGGTAAGTATGATTATTGTCCTCTCGCTTCGAAATCCTCTCCACAAAATTACCATTATGTGAAATATTACAGAGAAACGCTTTCAATTTGCAACTTTGTATAATAACGACCAACTGAGCAAGTCGTGAAGGTACTATTCATGAGGTACGTTCTTAATTATTATATGTTATGCTTCCATTAGACACTTAAACATGCACCAAATTACATGGTCAATTTAATGTCTGAGAACAGCAAGGATAACCGTATACAATGCGAGTCAAAAAGCATGACCATCTCCCTCATAGTTAGACCACTATGCAAACACAAACGATCTTACACTAAACCACACACGCACACTGACACACACAAACACACCATGTTTGCATGTGCATACTAATTAAGGGGAGGGCGTCGAATGGGGGTATACACCCCCCCCCCTCCGCCCGCCACACGGTAGGGAGCTTTTGCATGTTTTCACTCGAAAAAAATACAATCTGGTGCATACCTTGGAAGTGAATTTGATAATTAAAAATGTAAGAAAGCATGACTTAAATAATCCCCCACATGATGATACCAATACAGAAACACAAAACGAACTTACACACTGACACAAACCAAACAAATAATTGGAAGCTTTTGCTTAACTGTTAGGTACACTCGTAATACTTGATATCTTTCTTGCCTACAATTTCTTTTGTGCTGTGGCGTGGATAGCAACCAAGTTATGTGGTACTATTGCGTAATGTTTAAGAATGTAAGCAGAATTAGTTTTTCAGCTAAAGCAAGAAACTAAGCAATGTGTATTACTTCATTTTGTAAAGCTGACATTTTGCAAATCCTAAGAATTGTGTTTGTACCTCATAACGTTTACATCATCTTTTCCCTTTAGATATTAATGAATGTCAAACTCAGACAGACGACTGTGACCTCAATGCAGACTGTACCAACACAGTAGGGAGCTTCAACTGTGGTTGTCGCGGTGGATTACAGGCAACGGAACTCTTGTGAAGGTATAACATAATTTTGCCTCCTTCTCAAGTTTCTTAAATTCTATGATACTGTGTGAAATATTAAAATGGGTTTTGAAAGCAGCCTGATGCAATGGATACATGGGAAAGGGATCGTATTGTGAAGGTATGAAAATGATTTCGGTTCCTCTGTTCTTTCAACAATATATCATACCTTTGTGTGAAATATTATTATTAAAGGGATTTTAATACAGCCTGATTGGATGGATATGCATACGATATAATGTATTTCGCAAGTACGATTATTGTCTCTCGCTTCGAAATCCTCTCCACAAAATTACCATAATGTGAAATATTACAGAGAAACGCTTTCCATTTTAACTTTGTATAATAACGGCCAAATGAGCAAGTCGTGAAGATACTATACGTTCGGATTCATTAGGTACGTTTCCAGATAGTGATATTTTCTGCTTCTATAGCGACTTAAACATAGACCAAATTACATGTCAATTTAATGTCTGAGAAAAGCAAATATACCGTATTCAGTGCAAGTCAATCATCTACCGCATGATGAGAGCAATATACAAACACATACGAACTCACACCAAACCACACACACACACTGACACACACCAAAAAACACCATGTTTTCATGTCCATACTAATTTAGGGGAGGGGCCGTCGAAGGGGGGTATAGACCCCCCACCCCCCACGGTACGGAGCTTTTTCATGTTTTCACTCGAAATAATGCAATCTGGTGCATACCTTGGAAGAGAATTTGATAATTAAAATGTAAGAAAACATGACTTAAATAATCCCCACATGATGATACCAATACATAAACACAAACGAACTTACACACTGACACAAACCAAACAAAATAGTTGGAAGCTTTTGCTTAACTAATATCTTCCTTGCCTACCATTTTGTTGTGCTGTGGCGCGGATAGCAACCAAGTTTTGTAGTACTATTGCATAATGTTTTCAGAATGTAGCAGAATTTGTTTTTCATTATAGCAAAACACTTAGCAATGTGAGTTACTTCATCTTGTAAAGCCGACATTATGCAAATTCCGCAAATTGAGTTTGTAACTCATAACGTTTACTTCATCTTTTCCCTTTAGATATTGATGAATGTCAAACTCAGGCAGACGACTGTGACGTTAATGCAAACTGTACCAACACAGAAGGAGCTTCAACTGTACGTGTCGCGATGGATATTCAGGCAACGGAACTCATTGTGAAGGTAAAACATAATCTTGCCTTCCTTATCAACTTTCTTAAATTCATCATACTGTGTGAAATATTAAAATCGGTTTCAAAAGCAGCCTGACGCAATGGATACATGGGAAACGGAACGTAATGTGAAGGTATGACAATGATCAGGGTTCATATGTTCTTTCACCAATATATCATACCTTTGTGTGAAATATTATCACTAAAGGGATTTCAATAAAGCCTGATTTTATTGATATGTAAATGATATAATGTATTCCGTAAGTATTTAATATTATCTCTCGCTTCGAAATCCTCGCCACAAAATTACCATTAAGTGAAATATTACAGAGGAAACGCTTTCAATTTTCAACTTTGTTTAATAACGGCCAACTGAGCAAGTCGTGAAAGTACTATACGGTTTGGATTCATAAGGTACGTTGCTGATTGTGATATTTGATGCTTCCATAGCGACTTCAATTTGAACCCAAATTACATGTAAATTTAATGTCTGATCAGAGCAAAGATAACCGTATACAGCGCGAGTCAAAAAGCATGACTTAAATCATCTCCCTCATGATTTAGACCTATATAAAAAACACAAACGAACTTGCACAAAGCCACACACGCACTCTGACACACACAAAACACACCATGTTTGCATGTCCATACTAATTAAGGGGGGGGGGGGGCGTCGAAAGTGAGGTACAGATTCCCCCCCCCCCCCCCATGGTTGGGAGCTTTTGCATGTTTTCACTTAAAATAATGCTATATGGTGCATACCTTGGATCAGAATTTGATAATCAACAACGTAAGAAAGCATGACTAAGATAATTCCCCCACATGATAATACTATTAATACAGATACACAAAACAAACTTACACGCTGACACAAACCAAACAAATAATTGGAAGCTTTTGCTTAACTGTAAGGTGACACTCGTAATACTTGATGTCTTTCTTGCCTACAATTTCACTAAAGCAAGAAACTAAGCAATGTGTATTACTTCATCTTGTAAAGCTGACATTTTGCAAATCCTGAGAATTGAGTTTGTACCTCATAACGTTTATTTCATCTTTTCCCTTTAGATATTGATGAATGTCAAACTCAGACAGACGACTGTGACGTCAATGCAAACTGTAACAACACAGAGGGAGCTTCAACTGTACCTGTCGCGATGGATATTCAGGCAACGGAACTCATTGTGAAGGTATAACATAATTTTGCCTCCTTCTCAACTGTCTTAATTTATCATACTGTGTGAAATATTAAAAATGGGTTTTAAGAGCAGCCCGACGCAATGGATATACGGGAAACGGAAACGCATTGTTGAGGTATGACAATGATCTGGGTCCCCTTTTCTTTCAACAATATATCATATTTGTTTGTGAAATATTATTATTAAAGGGGGATTTTAATAAAGCCTGATTCGATGGATATGCAAACGATATAATGTTTTTCGTAAGTATGATTATTGTCTCTCGCTTCGAAATCCTCTCCACAAAATTACCATTATGTGAAATATTACAGAGAGAAACGCTTTCCAATTTTCAACTTTGTATAATGACCAACTGAGCAAGTCGTGAAGGTACTATTCATGAGGTACGTTCTTAATTGTTATATGTTATGCTTCCATAGACCACTTACAACATGCACCAAATTACATGTCAATTTAATGTCTGAGAACGGCAAGGATAACCGTATACAATGCGAGTCAAAAAGCATGACCATCTCCCTCATAGGTAGACCAAATATGCAAACACAAACGATCTTACACTAAACCACACACGCACACTGACACACACAAACACACCATGTTTGCATGTGCATACTAATTAAGGGGAGGGCGTCGAATGGGGGTATACATCCCCCCCCCCCCTCCGCCCGCCACACGGTAGGGAGCTTTGCATGTTTTCACTCGAAAAAATACAATCTGGTGCATACCTTGGAAGTGAATTTCATAATTAAAAATGTAAGAAAGCATGACTTAAATAATCCCCCACATGATGATACCAATACAGAAACACAAACGAACTTACACACTGACACAAACCAAACAAATAATTGGAAGCTTTTGCTTAACTGTTAGGTAACACTCGTAATACTTGATATCTTTCCTTGCCTACAATTTCTTTTGTGCTGTGGCGTGGATAGCAACCAAGTTATGTGGTACTATTGCGTAATGTTTAAGAATGTAGCAGAATTAGTTTTTCACTAAAGCAAGAAACTAAGCAATGTGTATTACTTCATTTCGTAAAGCTGACATTTGCAAATCCTAAGAATTGTGTTTGTACCTCATAACGGTTTACATCATCTTTTCCCTTTAGATATCAATGAATGTCAAACTCAGACAGAAGGACTGTGACCTCAATGCAGACTGTACCAACACAGTAGGGAGCTTCAACCTGTGGTTGTCGCGGTGGATATACAGGCAACGGAACTCATTGTGAAGGTATAACATAATTTTTGCCTCCTTCTAGTTTCTTAAATCTATGATACTGTGTGAAATATTAAAATGGGTTTTGAAAGCAACTCTGATGCATTGGATACATGGGAAAGGGATCGTATTGTGAAGGTATGACAATGATTTCGGTTTCCTCTGTTCTTTCAACAATATATCATACCTTTGTGGTGAAATATTATTATTAAAGGGATTTTAATACAGCCTGATTGGATGGATATGCATACGGATATAATGTATTTCGCAAGTACGATTATTGTCTCTCTCTTCGAAATCCTCTCCACAAAATTACCATAATGTGAAATATTACAGAGAAACGCTTTCCATTTTAACTTTGTATAATAACGGCCAAATGAGCAAGTCGTGAAGATACTATACGTTCGGATTCATAGGTACTTTCCAGATTGGTGATATTTTCTGCTTCTATAGCGACTTAAACATAGACCAATTACATGTCAATTTAATGTCTGAGGAAAAGCAAATATAACCGTATTCAGTGCAAGTCAATCATCTACCCATGATGAGAGCAATATACAAACACATACGAACTCACACCAAACCACACACACACACTGACACACACCAAAAACACCATGTGTTTCATGTCCAACTAAATTTAGGGGAGGGCGTCGAAGGGGGGTATAGACCCCCCACCCCCCACGGAACGGAGCTTTTGCATGTTTTCACTCGAAATAATGCAATCTGGTGCATACCTTGGAAGGAGAATTTGATAATTAAAAATGTAAGAAAACATGACTTAAATAATCCCCCACATGATGATACCAATACATAAACACAAACGAACTTACACACTGACACAAACCAAACAAAATAGTTGGAAGCTTTTGCTTAACTAATATCTTCCTTGCCTACCATTTTTTTTGTGCTGTGGCGCGGGGATAGCAACCAAGTTTTGGAGTACTAGGTTGCATAATGTTTTAGAATGTAGCAGAATTTTGTTTTTCATTATAGCAAAACACTTAGCAATGTGAGTTACTTCATCTTGTAAAGCCGACATTATGCCAATTCCGCAAATTGAGTTTTGTAACTCATACGTTTACTTCATCTTTTCCCTTTAGATATTGATGAATGTCAAACTCAGGCAGACGACTGTGACGTTAATGCAAACTGTACCAACACAGAAGGGGAGCTTCAACTGTACGTGTCGCGATGGATATTCAGGCAACGGAAAACTCATTGTGAAGGTAAAACATAATCTTGGCCTCCTTATCAACTTTCTTAAATTCATCATACTGTGTGAAATATTAAAATTGGTTTTCAAAAGCAGCCTGACGCAATGGATACATGGGAAACGGAACGTAATGTGAAGGTAGACAATTGAATCAGGGTTCATATGTTCTTTCACCAATATATCATACCTTGTGTGAAATATTATCAATAAAGGGATTTCAATAAAGACCTGATTTTATTGATATGTAAATGATATAAGTATTCCGTAAGTATTTAATATTATCTCTCGCTTCGAAATCCTCTCCACAAAATTACCATTAAGTGAAATATTACAGAGAAACGCTTTCAATTTTCAACTTTGTTTAATAACGGCCAACTGAGCAAGTCGTGGAAAGTACTATACGTTTGGATTCATAAGGTACGTTGCTGATTGTGATATTGATGCTTCCATAGCGACTTCAATTTGAACCAAATTACATGTAATTTAATGTCTGATCAGAGCAAAGATAAACCGTATACAGCGCGAGTCAAAAAGCATCACTTAAATCATCTCCCTCATGATTAGACCTATATAAAAAACACAAACGAACTTGCACAAAGCCACACACGCACTCTGACACACACAAAAACACACCATGTTTGCATGTAAATACTAATTAAGGGGGGGGGGGGGGCGTCGAAGTGAGGTACAGATTCCCCCACCCCCCCCCCCATGGTTTGGGAGCTTTTGCATGTTTTCACTTAAAATAATGCTATATGGTGCATACCTTGGATCAGAATTTGATAATCAACAACGTAAGAAAGCATGACTAAGATAATTCCCCCACATGATAATACATTAATACAGATACACAAACAAACTTACACACTGACACAAACCAAACAAATAATTGGAAGCTTTTGCTTAACTGTAAGGTGACACTCGTAATACTTGATGTCTTTCTTGCCTACAATTTTATTTTTGTGCTGTGGCGTGGATAACAACCAAGTTATGTGGTAGTATTGCGTAATGTTTTAAATAATGTAGCAGAATTAGTTTTTCACTAAAGCAAGAAACTGAGCAATGTGTATTACTTCATCTTGTAAAGCTGACATTTTGCAAATCTGAGAATTGAGGTTTGTACCTCAAAACGTTTTACTTCATCTTTTCCCTTTAGATATTATGAATGTCAAACTCGACAGACGACTGTGACGTCAATGCAGACTGTACCAACACAGTAGGGAGCTTCAACTGTGGTTGTCGCGGTGGATATACAGGCAACGGAACTCATTGTGAAGGTATAACATAATTTTGCCTCCTTCTAAACTTTCTTAAATTTATCATACTGTGTGAAATATTAAAATGGGTTTTGAAAGCAGCCTGATGCAATGGATACATGGGAAACGGATCGTATTGTGAAGGTATGGACAATGATTTTCGGTTCCTTTGTTGTTTCAACAATATATCATACCTTTGTGTGAAATATTATTATTAAAGGGATTTTAATACAGCCTGATTATGATGGATATGCATACGATATCATGTATTCGTAAGTACGATTATTGTCTCTCTCTTCGAAAGTCTCTCCACAAAAATACCATTATGTGAAATATTACAGAGAAACGCTTCCCATTTTTAACTTTGTATAATAACGGCCAAATGAGCAAGTCTTGAAGGTACTATACGTTCGGATTCATTAGGTACGTTCCAGATTGTGATATTTTCTGCTTCTATAGCGACTTAAACATAGACCATATTACATGTCAATTTAATGTCTGAGAAAAGCAAATATAACCGTATTCAGTGCAAGTCATCATCTACCTCATGATGAGAGCAATATACAAACACATACGAACTCACACCAAACCACACACACACACTGACACACACCAAAAACACCATGTTTTCATGTCCATACTAATTTAGGGGAGGGCGTCGAAAGGGGGGTATAGACCCCCCACCCCCCACGGTACGGAGCTTTTGCATGTTTTCACTCGAAATAATGCAATCTGGTGCATACCTTGGAAGAGAATTTGATAATTAAAATGTAAGAAAACAGGACTTAAATAATCCCCCACATGAGATACCAATACATAAACACAACGAACTTACACACTGACACAAACCAAACAAAATAGTTGGAAGCTTTTGCTTAACTAATATCTTCCTTGCCTACCATTTCTTTTGTGCTGTGGCGCGGAGTAGCAACCCAAGTTTTGTAGTACTATTGCATAATGTTTTAGAATGTAGCAGAATTTTTTTTTCATTATAGCAAGAAACACTTAGCAATGTGAGTTACTTCATCTTGTAAATCCGACATTATGCAAATTCCGCAAATTGAGTTTTGTAACTCATAACGTTTACTTCATCTTTTCCCTTTAGATATGATGAATGTCAACTCAGGAAGACGACTGTGACGTTAATGCAAAACTGTACCAACACAGAAGGGAGCTTCACTGTACGTGTCGCGATGGATATTCAGGCAACGGAACTCATTGTGAAGGTAAAACATAATCATTGCCTCCTTATCAACTTTCTTAAATTCATCATACTGTGTGAAATATTAAATCGGTTTTCAAAAGCAGCCTGACGCAATGGATACATGGGAAACGGAACGTAATGTGAAGGTATGACAATGATCAGGGTTCATATGTTCTTTCACCAATA
>JBAMJV010009607.1:0-38205 GCA_037951105.1 Echinarachnius parma
GTGCATGTGCATCTGTATTTTAATTCTAAAAATAAACGGCTGGAAACGCACAAAAAAAACCAACAGACAAAAAAACCAACGAAATGAATAATTAAAAAAATTGGGACAAAAACAGAACAAAACATAATGGTTAAAAAAATTAAATTATAAAAAACATAAAGTCTGCACCCCCCCCCCCCCCCTTCCCACTCCCCAATATTGTTGTTTTTTTTTCAATCAGTCCGCCATTGTGGTCCATGGCCCTTAAAGGGATCTAGTAACTGTGCTGATATGTGCAGAAAGTAATGAATAGTTGATAAGATGCGTATTTTTGTTATCTGAAATTTCACGTAATAAATGGGTGCTATATGACTGAGTAATAAGCAAAATGCAAACAGATATTCGCTAACTCATTGCAATTTTAACTTTTGTATAAATATAAAGTAATCGTTAGTCTTGGATGTATCTTATAATATACATGATATACGATATTTTTTTGTTGTTGTTAATAAAACTTCAAACTTCAAACTTCAACTGACATTGTAAACAGTTATACCTTTCCTGAGGATAATTAAAAATCCAAAAACTTACATCGTAAATATCTTTTTAACGAAAGGGGAATTTGAAAAGGCAAAACCTGTTCCAAGCTTCGAATGATAGTGACTACAACAAGGTATAGAGAAACACTAGAGCTCTAATTAAATTTTGTGGATTTGGACAATGTTACCCGATCCCTTTAAATTCGATGTTATCTGTCCCTTGTTAAGTTTCAATGAACTTTCACATACATTCTATATCTGCAATATGCGGTATAATTATCATCTCCTCTATAGGTGAAAGTTCATAGAGTCGACAATGTGCATAGCACAATCGTGTTGGTGTTATCACCAACTACCTACTACCTATCACCTACTACCTAGGTAGTAGGTTCATGGTGTTATTCATGTAACATGTGTAATGGGCGTACCAAGGTTCTGGGGTGATTCATAAAGATGTTAAGTTGAACTTAAAATTATGGAAAGCCATCCGTTTATGTGGTTAAAAAAATGGTAATTTTGTGAAACACAACATGAATTCTTAGTGAAAAGCATCAATGTGTCATATTATCAAAGCTATTTCATGTACTTGGAGTGACATTTCTTCAAAGTGTCAAATATGTGAACGTTTGCTTTTGAATATGCTTTATTCCCATGTTGCAAATGACCAACCATAAATAAGGTCCAACTTAGAATTTAAGATCAACTTTATAGGATCTTTGTGTAACACACCCCTGGGGCCAGTTCCATATAACTTGTCAAAAATGTTGTCAATGTCCAATTATTGTAAAAGTATCATGCCAACAGTCTATAACAGCATGTAACATTATAATGTTGACATGGTACCGTAGTTACAATAGTTGGACATTTACAACAATTTTACAAGTTTTATGAAAAGGGCAAATATTGGAATATGCCCTTTGCTCTTCTTAAAATATATTATGCGATTTGTTTTAAATGTGTCCCCTGACCCCTTAGCTACGTATTGTTGTACATGTAATACAGTATGAGTCTTTGAAGTAAATGCGCCCTGATAGTTGTCTATGAAAGGAGAATGGACTCAATATTTAGAATATCTGTCGGTGTCCCTAAAACATCGTAAATCATTTGCCAGTGGCATTATGTCGACCAATATCTAAATGTTTACCAATCGTAAACTGACTGTATATACAGTAGTAACATATATAAGCCTGAATTAAATATATTCTTTCTAAACATTGACTTTCGAACCTTTCAAAATGAACTCAGCTCTGACAGTCTAATTGCTCACACAGACTTTCACATTTGTTTAAAATCGACCTCATTCAATTTGGATGTATACGGTCAGTGATGTAGCGTGGTCAGACTGATTGTAGTCTAGTTCTAGACTCTCGGAATTAATCTCCGCCACCCTCGCAGCGATTACTGCTGTATAATATATACAGATTTTCGGGGTGGCGGAGATTAATTCCGAGAGTCTAGAACTAGACTAACTGATTTGGGGCACGTGAATTACTTTTGGGGTGCCACACTCAATATATTTCTTTCTTTTTTGTCAGAATTTGTATCCTTATGTTTGTATTGTTTTGTCAAATAATTTGGGGAGCACGTGCCCCATGCAACACCCCCCCCCCCCCCCCCCCCCCCCCACCGTCCCAAGCTGTCCAGTGGCGTAGCGCCGATTGGACGGCATGGCAAAACGTGCCCCCAATAATTCATTTTTTTTTATGACAACACAAAAGTGAAAACAAATTCCAAGTGAAGAAATACATAAAGTGTGCCCCCAATGACTCAAGTGCCCCCCCCCCCCCCCCCCCACACACACTCGTCCAACCATTTACGCTACTTCTTTTTCTCGTTTATGCAGTTACATATCGATGCGATCAACCTCTGTACATGTCCATGGCCCCGTTGCAGAAAGAGATACAATCGATTGTAAGTTGCAATTAATCGTAAGTCAGATCACGTGTTCTAGATGCGCGAATCTTATTGGTTGAAACGCATAAATTTTCTGACTTACGATCAATCGTGACTTACAATCGATTGTATCTTTTTCTGCAACGGGGCCCATGTGTTTATTTGAAAGTGACTCAATAATTAGAACATTTATGTAAAGTACATCAAGTATAAGAAATTACTGTAATTCAAAAAGATATCATGTATTTGGCATACACACATTACTTTACACAGTTTAAACGGCGATTTCAGTAAAGCCATACACAGGTTAAACATTTCATAATTATACCGGACAAGTAAACGTGTTATTATTCTACGTAATAGAAATAAGATTCACGTTTCTCCTATATGAACAAGAATGTTACTGCACGATATATGTACACGAATTAAATCCGAAAGTGACCGGTGTATTAATTTCCTTATGATCCTACATCGAAGGTCCGGTCATATTATCGGGTATCCGTAAATTAAAGGGATAGTTGAGTTTTGGTAAAGAGAGTACCGTTTTGGTCAAACTGAATTTTAGTAACCAAAACCGGCACCATTACATTACAAACTAATAGTTATACTGCCACCATGTTCGAAATGAATACAAAATTACAAATGACTAAGTAAAAAGCCTGTTATCATAAAAATGAAGCCGTTCAATCTCAAGAGGGCGCTCTCTAAAAACGAATTGGTTTCAACCATTTTAAATAACATATTGTGCATGTGATGTTTCGTTGAAAAAGTGATTAGATAGAGAGATAATCAACAACTATTTAGAAACCTATTCTGTAGATATTTGAAAAGAGGAAGCATTTAAAAAAAGAATTAACGGTTGGTTCAAAATTGTCGAATAATTGTGGGGCCTCACAATTATTACAAATGGTTATGTTTATGGATATTTCAGCCATTTCTGAACCGATTTTGATCAAATAAAGTTTATTCTGTCATTAAAATTGTATGCTCTTTCGAATTTGACACTCAGTTTTTCATTATCTCCCAAAAAATCTCACAAAACAAATATTTTGTGTAGCGCCCTCTATACCAAAACTCAACTATCCCTTTAACATGTTTAACCGGCCGCGATATCCCAAATTAGTTATTACTAGTATTAGGTGATATGTGCAATCCAGTTATAGTTTTGTTTTTGCTCCTATAAAGAAATCATTAACGTTAACATTGTTAACTTCAATATTGAAGATATTCTTCTCCCTCTTGTGTTAGCTTGTCAGGTTGAATACATGTATCCCTTTTCAAAACTCAAGACCCCAACCCCCCTGGTGCCCCCATCTGGACAATTCTAGCTACGCCACCGGGCAAACAAACTATTGAACCTGATTCAGGGGGTGTATCCAATTAAGACGTTATCTCTTATCGACGTGTTTAATGATAATTGTAGGCAAACTTAGGGATCCGATACTTTTCGTACACTATGCACTGCACAAAATTACCGTTAGGCTAGACAAGTGTATTTCAGGGGATTTAGTAAACTTTTGTCTCTCGACCAAACACACATATTCATTTTTTTTGTATGGCGTGAAGTTTAGTTCGAACAGAAGTGTGTAACCATTTGTTTTCAAACAATTAGTGAAAAAAGAGCAAAGCAAATGAGCTGTCACTGGACTCGAACCCGAGACCTCTGAATTGTTAGACCGGTACTCTAACCGCTAAGCTACAAGCTTGTATAATGTACAGTCAAATATGTGTATAGTAACCACCTATGGTAAATAAGACAATTGGCCACTGTATGCAGGTGACCACTATAGACACGTTCTATAGCATTGTTTTTCTAAAGAGGAAATCGCTTTTGAGGACCACTATATAGGCAGGTTCACGGGCGTAGCGACTTACGTAATACATAGGTATTACGTAAGGGGGGATGAATGAATAGATCACCCCCCCCCCCCCCCCCAGTTGAATGGGTCTACGCCCGTTGGCAGGTTGGCTGCAGCTACAGACAGGTGGCCACTAAGACAGGTTTGACTGTAATCATCAGTGAAACTGCTAGCATGTGCATCCTGAACATCGTGTACACCAATAGTGTAGATAAAATCTAACAAGGGAGGCATGAACCAAACTAAAACTAATCACGTGTTTTGTCGATATTTTAATGCTAATAATCTAAAGTTACTATAATTATGAAGGTTTATATTATAATATCAAGGTAAAGCATCTCATTGTGCCAATATCACCGCATACTCATCATTACTCAAAGTTAAATGGAAAATTGTATATACATGTATATCTTTTTTAAATGTATTACTGTATCATAATTAGTGCTTTGAGCAGAATATTGCTAATAATTTAAGCATAAAATGTTGCCCATTTTACGTTAAACGGGCTGATTTAGCACGCAATGGGGCTGCACTTTATATTGACTTCCTGCCACAATACCTTCCATACGCTAGATACAAATACACACATCTTTATTTCCTTCTATGTCTTACTTATGTTATATCTTCTAAATGTTATTCTGTTTATTTATCATTTTACTCAATGAGTATGCTTTGTATTTGTTGTTTTTATCTGCATATGGAAAAAACAAATTGAAACTTGAAACTTGAAACGTCCCGAGTATGTCCATGCTCAAGAGCTGCAAGTTGTTGCTAACTTCAATATGCTGACTAATAAACTATGCAGTTTACAATTATATATGTATACGTCTAATCTGAAAATAAAATATACAACTTAGATTTTTTAATGAACATCGATATAATATTTCAGCAAATATTGTTTTTTAAAACAATGGCGGGTTCGGCGTTGATAATGACGCGTAAGCATATAAAATAAGACAATATGAACTCAAAAGGCAAAGCACGCTGAATTCAGTCAGAGTAAATCAAAACAAAATACATAACTTCTTATTATTTTACAGAGAAAATACACTGTAAAATCAATAAAACTACGAAAACTTGTAATTGTACGAGAAAAAAAGACCCCTTGGTATGTGACAATTATGTTTAAGTGTACGAACTCAAAGGGCAAATAACATAGAATCCAGGAAAAAAAGGCAATCGTTTTACAGTAGTTCATAAATTACACGATGCTGTTGCAACAGAGTCCCCTTCACTTTCCCCACCCGCAGAGAAATCGAATTAAGTGGCGAGAAATTCAGATTGTAATTTTATTAGGAGCAAAATCTTCAAGAAATGTGAGCGGCGTGGCACTTGACCGCTCAAAAGCGCCGTATTTCCCCGACGAAATACCGGCGGCGCGCCGATGAAATACATACCAACAGGCAAGTAATTCGTCCTCGGATATCCCGTGTTTTTGTGGTAACTGATTGGTAACTGATTACCGCGAAAATGTCACACCAGCCAAAAATACTCGTTATGGGGGAAATGCGTATCCCAGGGTTTTAAACTTCGTCTACCCGTTCTATTATTCGCCATCGTCCTCCTATACAAAGTTTTCCCCGTTGTCATCAAACCTATATGCTAATTATGCTAAATCTAAAGGAACGATACAAGAAATGTAAACAACATGAGACAAAAATACTATATTTCTATTTCAGGACCTGTCTTTCAGTTCGTAAACGAGCAGTTGCCCGTTGTCGCACACGATGATCTTGCCGCTCTTGGTTATGATCATCGAGGGTCGCATGAACCGGTGCGGGGCATCACCCAGCTCTAAGACATCATCCTTCAATACCTCTCCTGTCGGCCGTATGGTCATGATCCTCCTGTTGCTACCGTCGGTCTGCTTGCTGTAAGCCACGTAGACCAGATCCTGGACCGGATGTGCCACGCAGGTGGCCCAGCACCAGTCCGGGTCCGTGATCGTGTGGACGACATTGCCATCGCGCACGACATTGAGCTTCGCGATGCCCGATCGAATCACGACGTATCCAGAGGACGTCGCGACGAGCTTGTCGATTTTGCAGTCGACACTGAAAGAGGAGATGATCTTACTCTCTTCGGGATCGATGACGAAGATGGTGCCGTCCCGGACGCCGAATATGATGTGTCCAAGGTGGTCAACGGCGACGCTGTACATGTGCGTCGACGGCCGGTGCGTCGTCGCTATGGTCTTGAGGTGCTGTCCATCACTCGTTCTGCAGACGTGGACTAGTCCCGACCGCGAATCGCAGTATACCATTCGGTCGTCTCCGAGGGCAGCGCAATGGAAGACGTCGCCCTTAAGCTGGTTGATGAATACCTCGGCGGTGAGACCATCCTGGAGGTTCGTGATGTAGACCTCATCGGACCAGAGGTCGCGCAGCAGCACCTTGTCGTCCTGTTCCCAGCCGACCAGGAATGGGAGAGACACGGGAGGACGGATCGAGAAGCTGGTGGTCAGCCGCCACATCTTCTGCAGCTCCTCGTGAAGGTCAAGCTGAAAATGATCGGGAGGTATTCCATTGTTTTGTTCAGAATTTGTGTCATTTGATTGTCCTGCCAGGGAACTTGAATGTGACATTTCATTACGTTCTTCAGAACATGGTGGTCTTCCACATTTTTCTTTCGCAAAACTGATGCCCGTTGATTGACATTGTAGAAGACATTCCGGCGTTGCACTTTGTTGTTCAGAACTGTTTGTCATTGATGCCTTTGGCGATGGGCTACTGTTTCCATGGTAATCAGACATATCCACCTGCGCCTTGCCAGGACTGTCGTCTATTTTGAGCTCCTTCCGAAAATTGTCATCGAGCCCCAGTTCCTGATGGGTATTCTGCCCAATTACATAGTGCTGGGCTGCGAATGCCAACTTCTTCTTCTTCTCCTTTTCGCCCGCCTTCCGATGTTTTAACCCCTGGCGTTTCGAGCAGCTAGCTGCTCGCCTCTCCTTCGGCATACGATACTCGGCATTACCACCAAGCGATTCTCGAGCACTCGCTGATTCCATCTCCATCTTTCAACGGAAGTTCATGCATAAACAAGAAACCATAAAGAAGTCGAGGAACAGGATACGGAGCCTATAAAATTATCTCCATATAGACAAGTGTACTAGTGAACTTCACCTTGTGATAATGATATTTTAGTTCCGTCGGTTTCGTTTCTATACTAATCAGTCCAGCGGTATTCCGACTAGAAAATAATAATGATAGACAAGCGATGGAGCGACTCCCACCGTAAACTTTACCTTACGGGTGTCACGGGGACATGGCTATGTCAACTTTGCTGCTGATTGCTGTTATGATATCGTCTGTAAAACCCACCCCTCATCCGACATTAAATGCTGATTGTCTTTTCTAGGTGATGATTTACACGACAATTCGTGGGACCTTTAGACCCACGATTGGCAAACCAAACATTCTTATCAAATGTTTATCGCCAGCGCCATAAAACAAGTCCTCTTTAATCTGGAGTTGGTTCGGCAGGTTATCTAATGACACCTTGAACGGCAGGAGTGACTGTGTACAAAGGTCTCATGTCGACTTCTATGGCACGCCACTTGGAACAAACATTGTGTGCAAAGACGTTCGCGTGCCTCGTGTTGAACTGCGTATAGAAAATGTCTCTCGCATGACTACATCCTGGGGACGCAAAGCATGCTTCGGCCAGTCATAAAACTTTGCGTTACTTCAGTCTACCGGTGTGGCAGCGGAATTAGTCCGGTCGCGGAATAAGACTGGACGGACAAGATCCGCGCGCGGAATTTGTCCGACTTGCCAATATATTATTTCTGGTTGCTAACTTCAATTTCAAAAATATAACCTTAAACCTAACCCGAAATATGGTGGCTATATGTTATATTTGGTGGATATAGTTATATTTGGTGGCTATAGTTAGATTTAGTGGCTTTTATTAAATTCGGTGGCTAAAACTACGAAAATTGAAGTTAGCAGCAATCTTCCTAAATTGCCCTGCCCAGTCTTATTTTGCGGCCGGACTTTGTCCGCGACCACACCGGCATAAGGCTCGAACATCAACGACTAATCATTTTACAAACAATGACCGGAGAACATGTGTTTCCACTATCGTCCAAAGGCATTATTACCGGTAAGAATCCCTCATGGATCACGAGCGGGCTAGTTTTGTACGGCGCAAGGCTTGTAACCACCAAGATCAAACTATTTGTTTTTTTAAACTGTGTAGTACACATTTCTTCTCATATAATAATTATATATCAGAATATATATTTGTATACGAACGTATGTTAATGCTATGATATCATTGACCGAGTTTATCATTTGTATAAGATAAGTGTAATTGATGTTTATGTAAACTCTCAAGGATAAGGCTAATGACATAACTAATTATGGGCTCTCGACCAATGTCCAATCCAGTTTACTTTAAAGGGCTTATCAGGTATTTGAACGATGCAATTATTTTTGTTAAAGCTGAGGATGTTCATAATTATGGAATAAAATGGAGATTTTTACAGCCCGGTTTGATCTCACTAGACAGCGGTTTGTGTAAACAAATATATGTCATTTCAAAATAAGTATCTGCTAGCGCATAATTCAGTACGTGTTTTAAATGGATCTAGTAACTTTATTGACATCTGCACAAAGTGATGATTGATGTATGCAATGTGTATTGTTGTGATCTGATATGTCCACTGAGCTGAGTAATGTGTGACAATTTCACGTTAAATGGATGCTATAATATTGCCGAGTAATGAGGAAAATGCAAATTAATATTAACTAACTCATTGCACTGACTTTGTATATAACGATCCAGTCGATAGTTACAAATCCGAAATATCTTTAAAGGGATCTAGTAACTTTGTTGACAAGTGAAAAAAGTGATATTATGGTTCATAAAATGTGTATTGCTGTGATTTGATATGTCCAGAAATTAATGTGTGAAAATTTCAAGTAAATTGGATGTTATTTGCCCGAGAAATGAGCGAAAATGCAACGTGATATTTACTTACTCATTGCACTTATTTTGTACCCAGCTCAAAAGATCCCGTAGATAATTTAACAGCCGAACACTTCAATCGTAAATATCTTTGGAACAAAATGGAAATTTGAAAAACCCAAACCTGTCCCATACATTTTCTTTACCTTGAATACAACAAGGTATGAGAGAACCGCTAGATTTCCAAGTAAGTTTTGAGGATTTAGATAATGTATACTAGATCCATTTAAAAGGGTTCATGATTTTTCACCTACAAAACAAGCCCGGTGGTGTCATTTCATATTCAAAGGCGTAACACATGATCATTATAGGGTTTGAAAATTATACTACTTTGCGGCGCTTCGCGTACATTTTCAGTAATACCCCAGTCACACCGCAAGACCGAACCCAGACCGACACGAGACCGAATAATTCGGGGACGTTGCGGGGACGTTCGGGGTGCTAGCGGTTTGGTGTCGAAGTGGTATCGGAATTGTCGGTCTCTTGTCGAGGTCCAGTTCGGACTCCGAATTTGAGTGGGTTCTTTCGAGCGTGCTTGAAAGAACCAACTCCGACAAATTATCGGAGTGCTTGCGGGGACGTGTCGGGGTCGTGTCGGGGACGGTTCGGGGAATGCGGGGAGAAATCGGAGTGGATTCCATCTGGTGTCGGGGTGAAAATTCGGGCTGGGTTCGGTTCTGATGCCATTTGGATTCGGCCGAAATGAAACCGCAAGAAAAAAGAATGGAAATGTTGTACCCAAATGATGCCCGCAACTACACCGATACCAAACCGAATCAAGACCGAATAGCCCTCGAGCGATGCGATATTTACCTACTTGAGCACATCCGGTATTTGGAAGAGGGTCGATATCTTGGACATATTTACCTATAATTTTTTTCTGGAAAAAAATGTATCCTCTATTGCTTTGAGCCGTGCTATGAATATAATTCTAGTCAATAAATTTGTTTAGACAAGAACTAAAAACAATAATATGTATCAACCCACAATCTTTCGGCAACAGCATGTCTATTTTGGTAAGTGGCATGTTAGAGAGTCGATAATTGTGGGGGTGTCATACTTGAAAGATATTTATATTTGATTTCCATGACATATACCCTTTTTTTTTTTGCGTGGACCTCGTATACAATTATTACTTTATGTATGTTTATGATTACTTTGAAGAATGAACGTCCACTGATCAGCTGATATGAATTATGTGTGAACATTACGAGGTAATGACATGTCATGAGACCGAGTAATGTGCAACTCCCCTACTAATTACACCAACGTCATTCACGGTTGGAAATTTAAATACTTCAAGCATACATCATAACCACTTAGGCGTTTTGAAAACCAAAACCTGTTCTTAAATCCGTGATATGAATACAACCATGACAACGATGTATATGTGGGAAAAAAACACTTGGAAGTTTGTGGATACTGCTAAACGATCCTTTATTTTATGAGTCTAGAATTTAAGTAGACACAAGTTGAAACATACAACATCACTATTCAGATAAAACATTACTGCTGTTTATAATGACCAGTCTTGTTGATTTCTATCATTATAATATTCTATTCAAATAAAGAAACTAACCAGAAATATAAAATGTGATTGAAAAGAGCAAAGAAAATGGGATTTCAACGGGAGTCGAACCCGAGACCTCCGGATTGCTGGTCCGGTACTCTTACCGACTGAGTTATATAATTTTTAAAAAACAGTACGGCGCTCGTCCCTGAAACCCCTTAATTTTCAATGCTCGAGTGGTCAGAAGCTATTATAAACCTGACATAAACCTGAAGGATAGAAATCAACTTTGTGATATATATGCGAGGGATCACCGAAGGGATGCAGCTTTTTTACATAATTGATTCAAACACATAAATAAACTGACCAGAAATATATAATGTGATTATATAAATGGGATTATAATATTCTGTGAAATATTCCATAATTTCACTTTCGAAAGAAGCAACACACATAATATAGCCAACTCCCTCCAAGTACAAGTCATTTGTTGTTTCATTTAACATGTTTAAGTTCATGATTACTTCATCCTGTTCTTTGAGAAAGAATATGATTGTAATGAAACATAAGTCGGACAAAAATTCGCAAACAATCATGTTCGTAATGTTGAGTTGGGAAATAGAACATGAAACTGATATCAGAAATGATTATCGTTCAGATAGAGTAAACCCAAGTGTTGTATTTATTATTAGTGGGATGAATTCGGGCTGCGTTCCATGTGAGTTCGGAATGGTCAGTTTCATGTCGGGGTCCATTCAAATATTATCGGGGTCGTATCGGTCTTGATTCGGCCGAATGCAAACCGAATTCATGCGATGAATAGAAGACCGAGTGATTTTGGTGTGACTGCCAACCCCAGTTCGGTCTCTTGTCGGAGCCCGATAAAGCGGAAATTTGTAATTTAGTTCGGTTTGGTGTCGGTCTGGGTTCGGTCTTGCGGTGTGACTAGGGTATTAAGTATAACCCTTTAACACAAAGACGGGAACAATGTGGAATAAAAAATGACCATATTTTTGTATTTTGAGTACACATTAACCAAAAGACCCCTTTTTAAAGACTTCAATTACACATATAAAACATAATTTGTGGCCCTTCACGAAAAGATACCCTTTTTTGTTTTTATTTCGCGAACATTTTAATGAAATTTGTACACTTTTTTTCTATTTTCCGCGAACATATTCATAAAATAATACCCTGTTTATAATTTCCGCGAAAATAAAATGTTCGCGAACACAATGCTGAAAAGACCACTTTTTACTCAAAATTCTGAACGATCATGCGTACACATCGTCGATGACACCATGTTTCATTTGAACTTGCACGCACAGAATACAGTATTTATTGCATAAGATGGTCTGGAAATCCCTTACATAACATACTCCCTTACCCTTTGACCACTTTGACCACTGGAACCGAGTGGGTTGTGTACAAAGTCTATGGGGATTTTAGAAACTCGTAGTGAACGGGTTAATGTAAAAGAGTGAAAAGCACTCCAAAAGACTGAATGTCTACTCTCTCTAAAAGGGACGACTCTGTTAACGAGTGAAAAAGTGATTGGTCATTATTCCACTCCGAAAACATTTGAAATTCCACTCTCTCAACTCAATGAGGATGATGAGTTAAACGAGGCAAACTCATTTTCAGGTGAATAAAGAGAGTAACTATTTCACTCAGAAAAGAGTATCAGCAGTAGCTTACCCACACATCAATATCTTAAAGGGGTAGTACAGTTTTGGTAAGGTTGAGCTTTAGTAACCAAAACCTGCACAATAACATTACAAACTAATAGCAATAATAATTACTCCACCATGCTCGAAATGTATACAAAATTACAAATGACTAAGTAAAGAGCCTGTTATCATTCAAAAAGAGACATTAAAACACAGAAGGGCGCTCTCTAAAAAAAAGTATTGGTTTCAACCATTTTTCATACAAAAGTATGCACGTGATGTTCTGTTGAAATAATGATTAAATAGAGAGATCATCAACAACCATTTGAAAACCTCTTTTGAAAATTGTTGAAATAGTGTAAGCATTTTTTAAATTAAAACAAAAATCATCGAATAAATCTGGGCCCCAGATTTATTCCGATCGGATATATTTATTGATATTTCAGCCGTTTCTGAACCGATTTTGATCAAATAAAGTTTATGTCATTCAAATCTAATAAAATGCTCTTCCCAATTTTACACTCAGTTTTTCATTATCTCACACAAAAAAAATATTTCGTTCAGCGCCCTCTATACCAAAACTGAACTATCCCTTTAAAGTGAACCATTATAACTTTGTCAAATTCAACCAAAATCACTTGGAGCTTTCACAATTGCCTGTACTTTGTTGTGTGGCTAATGGTAACAGCTTAATGATTTGGTTTTGATTGTTCAAGTATCTTCCTAATAATGGAGATATTTATGATTGAACAATAAGCGTTCCAGAATCCTTTTTATTGTATAGTCAAAATCAATGGGCTATAGGTGATAACATATATGCTATTATACCAATGTTCATTTTGTTCACTCGGTAAACAGGGTTCTTTTTTTTATTATTCAGAAGAATCTTACGATGGTACTGGAATATGATATATCACTTTTGGGGAAATCTTAATGAAGTTAATATATAGATGTAATGCGAAATGAGGCAGTATGGTACGTCTCCATTGGGGAATATTTAACGAATGCTGGTTCTGCATAAAATATGTATGAGTGTTTATAATTCAAGTTTGAAAGGTACTTCGTAACTTTGTTGTCATGTACAACAAAAAATATTTCGTTCAGCGCCCTCTATACCAAAACTGAACTATCCCTTTAAAGTGAACCATTATAACTTTGTCAAATTCAACCAAAATCACTTGGAGCTTTCACAATTGCCTGTACTTTGTTGTGTGGCTAATGGTAACAGCTTAATGATTTGGTTTTGATTGTTCAAGTATCTTCCTAATAATGGAGATATTTATGATTGAACAATAAGCGTTCCAGAATCCTTTTTATTGTATAGTCAAAATCAATGGGCTATAGGTGATAACATATATGCTATTATACCAATGTTCATTATACCAATGTTCATTATACCAATGTTCATTTTGTTCACTCGGTAAACAGGGTTCTTTTTTTTATTATTCAGAAGAATCTTACGATGGTACTGGAATATGATATATCACTTTTGGGGAAATCTTAATGAAGTTAATATATAGATGTAATGCGAAATGAGGCAGTATGGTACGTCTCCATTGGGGAATATTTAACGAATGCTGGTTCTGCATAAAATATGTATGAGTGTTTATAATTCAAGTTTGAAAGGTACTTCGTAACTTTGTTGTCATGTACAACAAAAAACGCTGGTTGGGTGGGAGAAATAGTTACATGGTTAAATTGTCTAGTATTATCAAAAATTGACAAGTTATGAGCGAGAATAAACACAATTAAACACAAATAAAATTTCTTTCGGAGGGGCGTTATAGCGCCAACAAAGCTTACACCATGTTGATACTGTGATTATTTTTGCTTAAATGTTTGTATTACCTGGTCATTCGAAGACCAGGTGTTGTCCTTTCTTTGGGCAGGGAAATTCAAGTATGAAAACACGCAATTAAACGGATTTGATATTAAACACATCAGTTTTTTTCTTTGCAAAATGTCATCATGTTAATATTTCTCTCTCTCTCCATCTCATCTCGGAGTCTTCAATTCATTAATTATGATTATTTGAAATGAAAATAATAGTCTTACCTTGAAATTGTTCACGAGAAATATTGCAAGTCATATCATGTGCAATGTGTAATATTATATCCAAATAAATCCAAAAGAACTGTGGAGAAAAGTTGTAGAACATGTCATTTGTTTATTTTCAACACACAGCTGTAATAAACGCATCTTGATCTTCGCATTTGAAGATGTTTCCAAGCACGGTTGCTAGGCGCAGTGACGTAACAATGCGCACAACGCGCATTGGTATTATTGCGTCACCACGTGCATTATTATACAAATAATACACGGTCTAGAGTGCATTGTGTAAATGCATCGCACGCGAGGCTCTGTTAGCTGTGTGTTGCGCACGAGGCGTAGCCGAGTGCGCAACGCACAGCTAACCAGGGGGGTCATACTGCGCGCTAATCTTGGAAACTTTTATGGACTGGCTAACATGGAATTCTGGGATACGTTTAGTCTAGGATCGAGACCCTCGATCGCATGCTGAACATAGCGCGACCAACGAGAGAGGTCTGCGTAACATCAGTGATCGCTGCTCACGAGGCCTCGGCTGGCAGCCATCACTGATGTTGTGCAGACCTCTCTCGTTAGCGGCTATCTATTATGGGTGGTGGGATTATGTTTAGCATGCGATCGAGGGTCTTAGATCATAGACTACAAAATACCCAGCATTCCATGTTAGCCAGTCCATGAAGTTTCCCTAACCGGCCATGTTTGCTGCGTGTTAAGGCTATGGGTAAATTAGCGCGCAGTGCGTAGATTCTCTTCTAGTTATTTATATACTACTTCTATGCAGCTAACAGAGCCGAGAGCGCGATGCATTTACATGATGCACGATAATTGAGACCGTGTATTATTTGTTTTATAACACGAGCTCAACCACGGAATCGTTTATTTTGCTGGATTTTTGAAAACAGACTTGCCATGCCACAATTAGTAACCCAGTCTATCTACCCTCTAGAGTGTGAATATGAATTTACAAAATTCACCATCCGACTACCTGCACTCGCTTCACTGAATGTGAAGCTCAGCAGATCAAACGCAGTCCACCAGAAATTGCCGAAAAAAATTCCCGTAAAATGAGAATTATCAAAGCATTTTATGCATTTCCATTCCAAAACTTACCAATATCAAACCACATACCCTATAATTTACGAAAATGCTAAGATTTATTTACTAGAATACAGATAATTTACAAAACGAAGCTTTTTCCATCTTTTTTTGTATCACTTTCGCAAGTTTGTCTCCGATAGAACTATGTAAACAAGCATTGTGACGTCATAGCCGTGCAAAAAGGTGTGCAATGAAAACGAGTAACGCACCCCGGTTGCACCCTGTTTTGCACGGTCGTGCATGTTTGTTGAAATTTAATGAATAGTCACGTGATAGGATTTAACCAATCACGTTACTGAATTTACCAGAGCCGTGTTATAACAAATGTTATAACACACATACAAATGGAAATAATGTGCGAAATAGAACCATTTTAAATGTCAAAATTAAACATTTTAATTGCTTTCTAAAATATAAGCAAACGCCAATACACCTGATAGGTTATGAGCTATTAAGTTGCTTCGATTTACTTAATTATTTTGTGAACTTATATTGTTTATTGTTATTTGCATTTGTTATTTATTATTGGCTGTTCATTCAATTTGAATATGTTCGCCAATAACTTGATATTATTTATTGTTCTTCTCATTAATTTTCTTTATTTTCATCTTTTTCTTTTTTGTTGTTTTTTTGGTGCATAAATAACGCTTTCAGCCTTTCATACCACTATAAACAAAATTACAGAAGGTGCATCATCGAGCCAACCAGTGCGTTGAGCAAGCTTCTCAACTGACAAATCAGTCTATAGGCACCCCCACCCCCCCCCCCCCCCCGATGCGCGGAGATGCACTCTTGTCGCCTTCGTTCTATTTTGCACCTACATTCGAATCCAAAACAAAAACAAAATTATATATAAAATTAAAACAAAATCAAACAAAATCATTCAATATTTTCAATATTTAAAACCTTTTTTTAGAAACATACAAAGGAAGCAAACATTTTTGGGCTTTAATACAAATTACTTTTTAACAACATCTCAATGATGCTCAAGCCATCTTCAGAGCCTGCATAGATGTCTTATATATACAAACTTTTTACTGGCATTACAATCAATAACTGGAAAAACATTCAAGGCCAGTTAAAGCCAAATAACATTATTGGGAAAGTTACCGAAAGTATCTTTATTGGCCAAAATTGATCAGTATTGTTAAAATAATATTTTAAATAGGGCCTGTGTGGAAAAGCCCAACCTGAGTATCGTTCAATTCAGAAATATCAGTTAAAACCTTTTTGCATGCTGCTGACATTGGGCCTAAATTCACCGCCAGTACGCCGGCCACTGCATCTATACGCCGGTTCGCATGCGACACCACGTGGGCAGCATTTGCCGTAGGTTTTGCACGCAGCGCACGAGGGTGTATATCAAAATACAACCGTCCGCGATATCGATCAATGCATTGATCGTTTTCTAATTTTGCAAATATATACATTAGTAGGCGGTTTCCTGGCCAAATTTTTGTAATCCCATATTAGTAAAAAAAAAATATATATATATATATATATATATATCCTTTCACATGGTTGGTAATAAGGGCGTACATTTCATTTTTTTTGTGTGTGTGTGTGTGCGGGGCGTCAATGCCCTTTGTGGTTGAATGTAGCCATTCCCGAACTTGGTTCATTCGCTCTGCATAGGGTTTTGGCTAACAATATGGCGCCGGTGCCTTGACAAACGGCTATACACTAAAGACTGACACGAATCATGATTTATCGATACAATTATTTCAATTCTACATGTTCATGATAAATCTTGATATAATTTCATAACGCTGTATCGAGTTTTGAAGCAGATGGTTATCGGGCGCTAATGGATTAGTGCCGCTGGCATTGTATGCTTTTAACAATGTGTAGTTTTAGTTATAGTTTCTCCTTAAAGGTTGGCTGACAAGAAAACTACCTACAAATTGTGTTTTACTGTATCTAAGGTAGATTTTCATGAAGATTACTAATAAAAACATATTTTCCGCGTCGGAAATCCCAGTAAAATAAAAAAAATCAACTTTTAAATTCACTTTAGTAATCCCCGTAAACAAATTGAGTCCGGGCGGAGAAAAATGACGTCATCTTTGTGACGTCACATGCAGGCAATCGCAGTATAGCTCGGTCATAGACGTACACGCTGAGTGCAATACTCACGTTGACAGAGAGATATTATTTCGATTTTTTTAAATATTTGCAAACATTTGTTTAGTTTATATCATGGACGATCTACACTCAGATGTGTTGCTGCAAGCTGCTATAATTAATTTCTTAGGAATTTTCAGTTAAGCCTCAATTTACAAGCAAAAACAAGTTATTTCTACTAGCATAGGCTCTGCATGTAAACCATGCACATTCCTCCGTGTTGCGGTCCTGCTTGTGATGTCATGATCCGGGTTGCACGTGCGCACATTCCCGCTCCGCTATAAATAACTTTTTTAGCAGCATGGAACGCCGATGCGAAAACAAGCACAAAAGTTGCATGAAATTTACCTTTTTTGCCCAACTTAAGGATTTCTTTGAATAAAAGAGTGTGGTATATCAATATAGGCACATATTTAAAGCTATAAACCTGAATCAAAGCCGAGATTTCACCATACCTTTAAAGTGGACTTCCATACGATTTCAAGCTTCTAATGATTGAAAGACAGATATTCTAGGTCAATAAACACAATTTTGTATGAAAAAAGTATGATTGTGGGTTCTTATAATTGGTTTTGAAATTCTAATGACACAAACTCGCGAGCGAGCTTGTCTATCCCACAATGCACCAATTTGTGACGTGCGACCCTCACTATGCGCCTATCTATGTTTTTACACTGCAGCGAATGTGTTCTTTTGATCGGACCAATACAATGCTCGATCATGAATAGTTTAGTCCACGCTGCGCCACTGACCGTGCCTTTGAGCATTACTGCATTGTTGAACCGTTTGAAAATACTTGCCTGCCCGATATTGTAACACGTTTGGCTTTCATTGGAATTTGAATAGACACAAAGTTCTGTAAACGTGGTTATTGAATTTGCTGGCTCTGCATGAACGGCTATTATGAATGACACATGCAGTGATCACAATGCAGTGGCACCGGATTCAAGCCTACTCAAGAAATTGAGCAAAGTGAGGGTGCTACGTAAGGGTCTCGTGATTGTGTGCGGTAAATTTAATTATTTCCTCAGAGTTAATGGCATTAGAAAAATCTCTTAGAAATCAACCAAAGTGAGTCAAATCCTGAAAATATTCAAGCACATCCCTAGATTTATTTCCAATATACTGTATTGTTTTATAAATCGTCCGGAATTCTCCTTTAAGAAGATTCTGACCTAGCTTTTTGACACGACCAAAGCCATGGCAACTGCATCGGCTCAAACCGTGGTCTAGAGAGAGAAAGGTGGTTAAAATGTTGTAGATATGTGCGCATTTACGTAGTGTGGGCCGACTGATTGGGGGGCAAGCTCTATTTGTCTATTTGTTTACCCATATGTTTCATTGTTTATAATAAGGAAATAATCAATAGCGGAGCAATAATAATTATGAACAAATAGGATGAAAGTGTGTTGAAATGAAACAAACATCGTTCCCTATAACGCAACGAATACCCTACACCATATTCTAACCCAACCCAACCCCAGTCCTAAACATAACCTTAATAACCATAAACCTAACACGTGATGCACCACACATTATTCTAAAGTTTCCTTATAGTTTTTTGTATGTGCATGTGATTCGACTGCAGCTTTTGAAGATATTATTTCAGTATCCAATTGTTCATTTTTGTTTATGAAATACAATGTTGTAAGGTGGCCGTGTGAGTCAATAACATATTTTGTCGTGTATGTGTATACATTGTGTGTGACTGTATAATTATGATTTCGAACCAAATTAAAAAATTATTTCGCAATTTTACCAATAATTATTGTTCAGCTTCTATCAATGTTATATCATCCAGCCACGTGTTGACGTGTGTCTAATTTAATAACGATATAGGTCGATATTATATTAAATTTGATTGTTAAAAATTTTCTTTTTTACGATTAGGTAAACCGTAATGCAAGCTAGGGGGTGTGTGTGTGTGGGGGGGGGGGGGGGGGGGGGGGGGTATTCCAACTTAGAATCTTTGTGAAACACAGTCACCTCTCCCCCCCCCCACCCCCCCCCCCCACCCCCCCCCCCCCCCCCCCCCAGACATAAATCTCGCCGGTGCCATAGTAAGAAATATTGTTTTAATGTCCGTCATTCTCTTTATTGCCACATGCACGCTGTTGAAAGTGTTTTGTGGTTTTTGTGCTGCTCGTGTGTGTTTGTGTTTGTGTATGGGTGTATGTGTGTGCGCGCGTGTGTGTGTGTGTGTGTGTGTGTGTGTGTGTGTGTGCGTGTGTGTGTGTGTGTGTGTGTGTGTGTGTGCGTGTGCGTGTGTGTGTGTGTGTGTGTGTGTGTGTGTGTGTGTGTGTGTGTGTGTGTGTGTGTGTGTGTGTGTGTGCGTGGGTGTGTGTGTGTGTGTGTTTTGCTTCGTCTGTTTCGTTGGAACAATGTCCATGTTTCGTCTTAATTGCTAAAGTTGGCTTATTTGTATTTCAAGAATAATTGAAAACATTAGAGATATGGGATATTACAAATACTGTTCAATATATTGTTCAAGGCTAGATCCACCATCAGACTGCCGCAGCCGCCACCCTCCAAGATCGATTTGATGATACCGTGCCAGAGTTGTTGAGTTGTAGACCCGATTTACCTTTGAACAGAGTGTTGAGTTGTTCGACTGTTCGACCTTACCCGCTAGATGGCGACAATCCCAAAATAGCCGAAAATGCAACGAAGTTGACTTATAACGAAGTAGGAGTACAAAATAAAATATGCCCCAAATGTTCGGGCTAAAAACCCGTTAAACCGTTTAACACCTGTACAATTTCACTAGCCCCTTGATGGATGGTTACCATGTGCCACCGTATAATTATATTCTAATCGTTACTCTTTATTATCCAATCAATTCATCTAGTTTTGATTAGGCACTATGACAAATGGTTGCTTGACAGACAAGTCACAATCTTGCATGCAATATTACTGGTGACTGGCTACACTATGACTGAAATGTCAAGAGACCCTTTGCCTGGATGCATTTGTAAAGGGATACTACAATGATGTAGACAATCGGCTTATAGGTCAAATTCCACAGGTGCGACATGGTTTAACCGGTTACTGGTTATGTATGTTTTTATAGCACATACTAAATCTGTGCCACTGATGAGAATTCGGGCCGAGGCTTTACTCTGTTGTGTTTCTATAAAATGATCTTCAATTTCTGTGTCGTCTAATTCCATATTGCGCTCTAAATCCCGATCACGGACACATTATTCAATGAGTCAATCACGGAGATTTTTGTACGCACTTTGAGCGACATTTATTTATGCGAGTACGCTCACTGACAAGACACAGAGCGCAAGCGATTACGGTATACATGTACATGATGATTGGCGCGCGTGCACGCCGAGAGCGTGGAAGGGTTGGATGTGGTAATGAGAGAAATTAAACTGTGTTTTTGTATTACTTTATACAAACAAAACAAAGTTCTAATTGAAAGTTGCATACTAATTCTAGTAACTATCTCACATGTATAATGTAACATGTGAGACAGAAATTAGTCTTTACAAAATTAATAAGAATTATCATTTCGTTTAACATTTTTTAATTTCTTCTGTGTCAGTTCAAAATTTCAAACTTTTCAAAATGACGTTATTCACGCAGACCTTTGGTGCATAACATAAAGAAGAATGTAAAGTATAGGGTTCCTACCTTCAGAGGGCGTTATTTCAGTTTAGCAGGCGGTAAGTTTTATTATTATTCCAGAAACGGATATTACCAACAATAACCATGATAACCATGCATTAGTCGGATTTTAGTAGTTATTTACAAGGTTATCAACACCTTATTTGATAGCAATGATTGTATAATCATGAATAATTGCTGCTAGTTGAAAATATGATTACACAGTTATTGTAATAGTTAATGCACCGTGACGACGCTCCCTTAATACACAAACCCATCGAAGTGTGCACACATGTGCCGGGGCCCGGGAGTAAAAAGGTAAATAGAGGCCCAAGCCCAATAAGCCAGTTCGTAATTAGACTATGGAGCGTGGGTGACGACAGAGGGCGTAGTCCGATATTCCATCCACAGAAATACAATATAAATACTAGAACCCCAACTGAATAAGCGTATAGCGTTTTAACCACAGAGATAGGCCACACCTTTATCAGCAAGTTTTTGAAAATACGCACCGAATGTCATGCAAATGAGGTAGTACGTCAGATTTGTTTCATTTGAATAAATTATCAGACGTGGATTCATTGGATAAATTAACACATTACGCAAAAAGCTAAAGTAATTACGCATTGCGCACTTGCAGTTGCCATGGCATTTAAACACGCACTTCTCAGCAAAATTGCGCTTCATAATACCAAAGACGCTTAAGTATTCTAATTCATCTCTATTATTTTAATTACGCGCAGTACTAACAGTTACGCGATGTCATGTATTTAATTGCGCACAGTCAAGAAACAGGGGATTTCCCTACTAGGATCAAAATATTGTTTTCCATTGTGACGTCATAACAGAGGCATACCCATAGAAGTATGAATAAACAAACCAACCCGTTTATAACTAGAAGGCTCACTTAACGCGCGCAAGTCACGTGTCCAATAGACTTTGTACATGGGCAACATGGCGGAGTGAACCGATTTTTGAAGCACAAAAGGAATACCACTAGACGTCATCGCGTCGTGACCTAGAAATACTTGACCAATCATCATGCTATGAAGTGCGCGTAGACTATCGCGCCTATTTTCCTGCGCACTGTCCTAGATTGTATCACGCTTGAGAACAATGGGATCTATGGTGACGTATGCATATGAACTTGTTTTATTGACCTCGATCTGGTGACGACGCGTATGAACTGCTCTGTGATTGGTTTATGTAATTCCCAAGTATCCCATAATGCAACCTGCAGTGGTATTCCTTTCGATGACCAAAAATCGCGGCACTCTGGCAGCAGTGACACCCCCCTGGGCATACCATACATTCGTACGTGCGTGATAATTGTGAAGTTCCCGCCCGCGCATTATTATGAATGAATTTACGCTAATATTACCATGGCAGCCAGTCGAATTAACATAACAATCGGTGGTTCTCTTCATTAAAAATTTGGCCAACTTCCATTTTGAGTTGGGGGGGGCCTGATTCCATCAACGGGCGATCAACGTACAGTAAAGTGTATGGTAGTATGTCATATTACCGGATAATTTTAGTTTGACAGCATAAAACAAACATTAGATGCATAAAATCAAAGTGGAAAAAATACGAGCAGCTGCATAAACTCATAAAGAACACATTTGATGTAAAGTATATTCAAGAATTTACCGATTTTTCTCCATATCAACTTTCTTGTAATCATCTTTCTTGTGAATGATCTAGGTGAATCATTCACACGCAATAATGATACCAAGGCGGGCGATAAGCATACCACCCATTCGTACAATGTACCGTTCAAAATTGAACGCTATGTTTTAGGACGCCAACGGCAAGGAAAACAGACGGGATATAATATTTATTTCGACATGTTGCGCGGTCTTCAAAACAAGAAAGTCGGTAATCATTATCAATTTATATAAATTGTGGATCACATAAACGATTTTTTTTTGCATTTGCTAATAAATGGAGAGAGAAATCAGACGGCAAAAACTGTTTTTGCGTTGGATAGTGCAGCAAGCGGAAGACGATAATCTCCGCACAATGCTATGTACACTATTATGTACACCTATACGTGCGTGCTAGCCAGGCCAAGCAAGGCTCGGTGAAATTATTGATCAATAAATATCATCATTACACATGAATAACACATTCTATCAAACCGGTTCTTGTTCTATGAAATATTACATATTATGCTATTAACCTCTGATGTGGTTAATACAAAAATGATGGGCTTATTTTTATCCTGATCCAGATTTTAAAAACGTAAACAAATAATTCGCATTCAATTGCACGTGTGGCTCCTTTGATTCTCACGATCGATGGAATATCAAAATACCCGGAAGTAAATACGCGCATGCGCAGATTGTAACTACGAACTGGCTTATTGTTGAGTATAGGCAGGCAGCGGTGCGACTCGGCTGTGTATTATGTAGCCTACAAGACACATCGGTTTATTTTGGGCCCTAACATCATTCTCTCCCTTAGACTTACCAATGCTTACCTCTCTCTTCACAGCTAACGCATTCCCCTCACCCCGGACGCTCTCATCCACGAAAGCCTTCTACTACATAACTATACTAGTGCATTTTTTTTAGCATCACGCATTATACATTTTAATTAATCAAAAATAAGATGAAGATTGCTATCCTTGGTGCCACCGGAGGGTCGGGGTTGTGCCTCCTCAACCAGGCCTTGGAGGCTGGACACGAAGTTGTGGCGATCGTCAGAACGCCCGCCAAACTGAGCGAGATAAAGCATGAAAACCTGAATGTGAGTATGTTACGCAGTATGTCTATTATACACCACCAGTCCTGTACACCACTGTTGTATTATTTATGCAGTGTGTTTACTATATTATAGTCTGGGAGAGTATTTCTATCACCCCGTTGAGTTTACAAAAGGCATATTGGTTGTATAGTGTTTGCATATAATTATTAGGCATGTACTATAGTCGTGTGTACCAATCCTTTGATACTCTAATACACGGTGTGAAAAACAGCACAAAAGTATATATGTGAGTATTGATGCAAAGTGTTAACTATTCAAAATAGAGTATTTCTGTCACATTGTTGAATTTATGTATAAACTTATTTTGCATGTTATTGTTAGGTTTTGAAAATATAGAGAACAGTGCGAAATATTTCACACAAATCTGCATAATTATATTGAGTATCAAGGAGTCATACTTATTACGTAAATAAATACACGGCTCTGGTTAACGATATTGAAAACGGGCTGGATACACATGTCGGGTCGGGTCAAGAGGGTTATGTTTCAAAGGAAAATAAAGGGAGACTCCAAGAGCTTTTGAAGATGTGTGGCCTTAGGAAACAACAAAAACCAACATGCAACGGGCTGAGTAAAATGGCTCTTGTAACCACATACCTATGCAGTGTTCAGTGCGAGGAACGAACCCCAGTGGAATGAATCTCATATCTAGACTTTTATTCTTGAACTTGCTTTACATGTTTAATATAGTAACATAGATTGACGAGAGGTAATAATAATTTCTTTTAATTCAAACATATAAATAAACTGACCAGAAATATATTGTGATTAAAAATGAGCAAAGGAAATGGGATTCCAACGGGATTCGAACCCAAGACCTCCGGATTGCTAGACCGGTGCTCTTACCGACTGAGCTATAGAAAACCCTATGACGGCATTTTTCCCAGAAACCCCTTATTTTTCATTGCTCATGAGGTCAGAAGCTATTATAAACCTGACATAAACCCGAATGATGGAAATCAACTTGGGGATATATGCGAGGGATCACCAAAGTGAGGCAGCTGTTTTAAAGAATTAATTCAAACATATAAATAAACTGACCAGAAATAATAATTTCTTTTGTCAACATTAATGATACTTTCTATTTATTGAATATTGACATATAGCCCATATAAAGAGTTATTGTTTATGAAATTATTATATACTTTGTTAATTTGTTAGTAATATTAGCCAATAGCCATTAATGATGCTGAATGATGATATAGCTCGATACACTCTTGATTCGATCTGCACTGGTTGATTCATAGTTTGATTATTGTTTCATTATAATTAGTACAATAATGTATCATATTTATTAAGTTTGTGTAGAGCTCTATAGATAGCCACGCCACAAAAAGAAATATCGATTGTAGGTTACTTATTCGTAATAATGATAAGTACATTGTTTTATTGTTGTTGTTTGAATAAATTTATAATTAAGCTGCTTAGCTTCTTGGATAAAAACAAAACTTATGAAACGTTGTAATGATTGTTAAAATACACTTGAATTTCGATTGTAGGTAAGCATTTGATAAGTACATTGTTTTATTGTTGTTGTTTGAATGAATTTATAATTAAGCTACTTAGCTTCTTGGATAAAAAAAAAAACTTATGAAAGGTTGTAATGATTGTTAAAATACACTTGAATTGTATAAAATATGAAAATGAAATATTAATATTAGCCAAAAGTCATTAATGATACTTCTCACATGCTCAATAATGATAAAGCTCGATATACTCAGGTTTCGATTTGCACTGGTTGATTCATAATCATAGTTTGATTATTGTATTTATTATAATTAGTACAATAATGTATCATATGTATTAAGTTTGTGTAGAGCTCTATAGATAGCCACGCCACAAAATGGAAATATTAATTATTAATTGTAGGTTAATTATTCGTAATAATGATAAGTGCATTGTTTCATTGTTGTTGTTTGAATGAATTAATAATTAAGCTACTTAGCTTCTTGGATACAAAATAAATAAACTTATGAAAGGTTGTAATATTAATAAAAATACACTTGAATTATATATATGAAAATGCAATATTAATTGTAGGTTAATTATTCTTAATAATGATAAATACATTGTTTGCTTGTCGTTGTCTGAATAAACGCACAAGTATGCTACTTACCTTTTTGTGGATTAAAACAAAACTTAGGAAAAGTTGTATTGAGTAATAAAATACACTTGTATTTCAAAAAAGGGAATAAGAATTTGTTTGATCATAAATATAAATTCGCGAGAAAGTTTGTATATTTGTATGTTTCATTAATTTGTAAACTATTCCAGTTATTCTGTCAGTATATATATATGTATTATTCTGTTCACCCTGCCAATTGCAGAATGCGAATTTATTTTCAACTTCTGCCATGGACCTGGGTTTCAACCCTTCTTTATTTGTAACATTCGATTGATTTGAATAAATCAAGATGATTTATATATTGGCTATAAAAAGATAATTTCTGTCACATCCCAATATTATTTCAGTAAGGGCTGTATTTTGGAATTTTAGGAGACTCTGTTGTTATTTGGTTGGTTTCAAATAAGATGTTGTTAGAGGTTCGTTTAAAAATCATATTTAAAATCTACAAACATTGACAAAATGTGTGTATTTAAAAGGGTAACATCATAAGGCATTGAAATATGGTGTTTTCTTTTTATTCGATTATCATGATTCATTACAAAGGAGGGTTTCTAATACATTTTTCCCGATAAATATTTGACATGAACATGAACAAGATCTGTTCTATAAGAACTATAATGTGTCTTGAAAATGGTGCACTGCGTGAATGGTTTAACATATAGTTTCATTGTACAGACCCAATACAAAGACAAATCAGTATCATGATAGTATTATGACCGCGCATAATTAGCTCTCATTATTCATGTCTGTGGAAAATGGAGGTAATACGTGTATTAAATACTATTAGTATACATTCTGACGACATTGCAAATGCATTTACAAAATGAGTGTATTTATTTTTTATTTTGCATAGATCATAATAGAAAGCACACATTAGACGTGAACTTTGTTGTAATTTATTAAATTTAGGGTGTGGCTTGTATAAATGTAGTAAAGATGCTCAAGAATCGACCAGTGGTATGTATGAACTATTGTGTTGAGCAATAAGTAGACTTATTGTTAAACACTTTCACTCACGTCAGAAATGTAACAACTCAATATACAAATCTGTAAACCGTAGGCGTCAGTGTGGAGAACCTCTATTCATCGAGGGGGTATATACAAGTAACAATACATTACCCCCAGCTTGTATCACAAAAGAACTTACCGCAAATCGAAGGAATGTAGCCTAAATCTAACCCGTTCAGTGCTAAGTAATAACAAGCCCATGGACGAGTTACACAATATTGTGTTCGTGGTACTGATCTGCTGACAAATTCAATGGGAATCATTTGGAGCTTCCACCTCTCTCGTGTACACTGACTTTGGCTTATGGCATAACATAAGAATGAAATTGTTGTTATTGTTCAAATGTATAAAGAATGAAATGTTTTTTATTGTTCAAATGTCTCCATGATTGAAAAATATTTATGATTGAATTTAAACGCATTCCTGAACGATTTTCAATTGTAGTAAAAATCAATGGGCAGTGAGTAATAAAATCTGACATCAATGTTCTCTTTTTTTTCAATATGAAATCAATGAATCACTTTAAAGGGGTAGTACAGTTTTGGTATGGCTGAGCTTTAGTAATCAAAACCTGCACACTAACATATTACAAACTAATAATTATAACTCCACCATGCTCGAAAGGTATAGAAAATTACAAACGTAAAAAGCCTATTATCATTCAAAAAGAGCCATTAAAACACAAGAGGACGCTCTCTAAAAAGCATTGGTTTTCATACAAAATTATTCATGCGATCTTTTGTTGAAATAATGATTAAATAGAGAAATTATCAACAACTATTTCAAAACCTCTTTTCAAAATTGTTGAAAAAGTGTAAGCATTTTTTAAATTAAAAAAAATCATCGAATAAATCTGGGCCCCAGATTGATTCCGATCGTATATATTTATTGATATTTCAGCCGTTTCTAAACCGATTTTGATCAAATTAAGTTTATTCTGCCATTAAAATTGTATGCTCTTTCATATTTTACACTTAGTTTTTCATTATCTCACACAAAATGATTTTGCCCTACCAAAACTGAACTACCCCTGTAATGGCAACTCCAATCAAGAGGGGTGGAGGGGAACTATTAATTGGGCATCTTCGGAGAAGAAAAGACCCTTTATATCATTACCATTTTCAACACCACATCAGTTTTCCAACCAACAAGAGTTTTCATTAAATCGAATAGACACTTTCCTTCATTTCTTTCACTCATGTCAGAATTTCTCAGAAATGTAACAACTCAATATAAAATCTTTAAACCGTAGGCGTCAGTGTGGAGAACTTCTATTCATCGAGGGGGTACGAGTAACAATACGTAATCACCCCTTGTATCACAAAAGAACTTACCGCAAATCGAAGGAATGGAGCCTAACTTAAACCCGTTCAGTGCTAAGTAATAACAAGCCCATTGACGAGATACACAATATTGTGTTCGTGGTACTGATCTGCTGAAAGAAGTTGAAGTGATCCATTAACTTTGACAAATTCAATGGGAATCACTTGGAGCTTCCACCTCTCTCGTGTACCCTGACTTTGGCTTGTGCATAACATAAGAATTAAATGTTTTTTATTGTTCAAAGAGCTCCCTGATTGTTGAGATATTTATGATTGAATTTAAACGCATTCATGAACGATTTTCAACTGTAGTACAAATCAATGGGCAGTGGGTGATAAAATCTGACATCAATGTTCTCTTTTTGTTCAATATGAAATAAATGAATCACTTTAAAGGGGTAGTACAGTTTTGATAAGGCTGAGCTTTAGTAATCAAAACCTGCACAATAACATTACAAACTAATAATTATAACTCCACCATGCTCGAAAGGTATAGAAAATTACAAACGACTAAGTAAAAAGCCTATTATCATTCAAAAAGAGCCATTAAAACACAAGAGGGCGCTCAGTCTAAAAAGCATTGGTTTGAACCATATTTCATACAAAATAATTCATTCGATGTTTTGTTGAAATAATGATTAAAATAATAGAGAAATCATCAACAACTATATCAAAACCTCATTTCAACATTTTTGAAAAAGTGTAAGCATTTTTTATTTAAACAAAATCTTCGAATAAATCTAGGCCCCAGATTTATTCCGATCGGATATATTTATTGATATTTCAGCCGTTTCTAAACCGATTTTGATAAAATAAAGTTTATTCTGCCATTAAAGTTGTATGCTCTTACAAATTTTACACTTAAGTTTTTCATTATCTTACACATAATTATTTTGCTCTACCAAAACTGAACTACCCCCTTTAATGGCAACTCCAATCAAGAGGGGAGGAGGGGATCTATTCATTGGGCACTTTCGGAGAAGAAAGGACGCTTTATATCATTACCATTTTTTCAACACCACATCGGTTTTCCAACCAACGAGTGTTTTCATTAAAAGCGAATGGACACTTTCCTTGATAGTTCCCAGTGCCACTGAGTTTAAATTAATATGTAACGTATGGCAAATGGGAAAAGAGGAGCACATTTTACCCGTGCATTAATGTGTTTGGACTGCGACAGGCGAAACCTGTTTGCTCAGGACTCAGGTACGCTATTACGTAACACCCTCCTAGTGACCAATGTTGCGTAACCCCAAACAAAAGAAAAGGTAGGTCCAAAACGCGGCCATTGATTGATCCAGTATGATTTTTTTTTGTAAAGATAGTGAATGATATTATGAGCGTATATGAATGAGAGCGTTTTCCAAGAAAAATACATTCCAACCATTCCAACAGCATATAAGACTATACATACATGTAGTCATACATACGTCCATGATTTCACCGTATACCACTTTCTATTTTATGAGGATAGAAATTAGATAATGATTCACTTACACATTATACGTACAAACCTATAAGAAACACACATCGTCATCAGCGAAGCGTTTGCACTATACCTACCAAATAATCATCACACATGATACTGTTGAATGTTTTATAAATCATGTTTGTAGTGTTGTAGCGCCTTGAGTAAGTTTGTTAGATAAGTGCGCCATACAAGTATTTATATTATTATCATTATTATTATTATTATTATTATTATTACCATAAAGTTTATCCGATATAAAAGGCCTGCGGTGTGTAATTCATGATTATTATTCTCGGGTAATTTGGGGCAAGGAATCCATTATTAACGGTCAACGCCCAAAAAAGCCAAGATGGCTGCCCCTAATTTGCATATTTATGAATATTATTGGTTTTCAGTGTACAGCCTCTAATAAGCAATAATTCCAGATTATTTGTTTTCATTCATGTTCTAAATATGTAGTGAAGATGTTTCAGATAAGTTGCCACCTTGACAACCTCTAGCAATGCATATAATTTGCATAATTGGGTTATTTACATAATTTGCATATTCCCTCAAATTGAGTATATTGGGAACCCGGAAAGTAAAAATGACAAGTTATACCACTTTTCCAAGGTTTTTGGGGCAACAAGTCCATGTTTTATACTTATATTTGTTTCTACAAATTGTACATTTAATGATTTACTTTATTTCCACTACATATCAACAAGAAAATGACCAACAAATTAATCACCCTCTTTCTTCTCAACCAGAAATCATTGTCAACATCATATATTGTTTCACTCTCTGTCTAAAGACATTATGGAATCATGAAATGAAACCTAAACATTTCTGTTTGATAAAGGTATAACACAACTTATCACAAAATAAATATTGTTTTGTAATGATTACACACTCGTTGCATATCAAGATATTATTATAAGTGGCACACATGCATGTAATGTTGAAAGAAAAGTGTGGAAATAAATAGTATACAATTAATAAACAATATCTAACTAAATACAATAACTCGAATCAAATAAATATATCAAAATAATGATTTTAAAAAACATACATTTTATTATTATTTTTATGATTTTTCTCAGCAGGTTCCATAGCAATTATCTCTTTGTTAAGATGGTTGTATTGTTTGTTTTTTATTTAATGTTGGCTAGTGTTTTGTCTTGTTTGGGAGGATGGTCTCAGATCCATGATACCACTTTCTATGTGGGCTCTGCAAGCTATATCGTTCACGCCCGGCTTCTATGATTGATGTACACATTATGTGGTTGTCTTCGTAATTTTTAGGTTTTGTCGGGTTGCATACGTACTTTCATCAAACTTCAAATCGAACTTCGAATGCTGACAAGCTGTTTTGTCTTGTTCGGGAGGAAGATTATCCATGATACCACTTACTACTCAGGCTCTGCCAGTGAAAGTTCTTCCAATGCGTCCATAACCATAACTGATAACCATTGTATATTATATTTTCATTGCATTGTTAATTGTTAATTGTCAGGTTGTTTCTGGTAGCATATTTCCATCGGAATCCCTCTAAACAAGCTTCGAGGGATGCCAAGCCGTGCTGTCCTGTCTTGGAGAAGGGTCCCTCATCCACGATACCACTTCCTACTCGGGACCCTCCCAGCTAGAGGTCAACCCCGTCTAATATAACTGATAACCATTTTGTCTAAAGTTTTCTTTTTCAGTTGTTTTATTTAGTATAAATTATATTCATCCTAATCTCTACAAACGAACTTAGAGAAATCCAGAGCCGATTTGTATTGGAGGAGACGAGTTTCTCTTTATATCCATAATACAACTTTCTACTCGGACTCTACCAGCTAGAGCTTATTATCTTGCTCGTATTACTCATAACAATTTCATATCATTGTTTTCTATGTCTATTTTAGGTTGTTTCAGGTAACATATTTTCATCGGAATCCCTGCAAAAGTGCTTCGAGGGATGCCAAGCCGTGCTGTCCTGTCTCGGAGGAGGGTCCCTCATCCACGATACCACGTTCTACTCGGACTCCGCCAAGGCAATCGCACCCGCCATGCGGGCCGCCAACGTGAAGAGATTCATCGCGATGTCGTCATGGTATATCAAAGGTAATAACCACTACATTGCTACTAACAGAACATAACAATATAGTAATAGTAATAATAATAATAATAATAATACTACTACTACTACTACTACTACTACTACTACTACTACTACTACTACTACTACTACTCTACTACTACTACTAATAATAATAATGATACTACTACTAATACTACTACTACTACTACTACTACTACTACTACTACTACTACTACTACTACTACTACTACTACTACTACTAATAATAATAATAATAATAATAATAATAATAATAATAATAATAATATTAATAATAATAATAATAATAATAATAATAATAATAATTAAAAAAAAATATATCCCAAACGATGAATAATTGATTTAAGGTTCACAGTACCGTGCTCCTATTCGTACTACCTGTGCGTATAGTTTAAAACATGATGAAGAAGAACACGAGATTGTATCAGAATTAAACATTGTGCAAAGGTAAAACACCTCCTTACTCAAACATGTTATAAGTGTATCATTAATGTGTTATGAATGTCACGTTATCTTTAAACGTTCTGCTCACAGCTTACGATTCGTAATGATGTGAAGATAAAACCAACGTCATTGATTTACCAAAAGGATTACTGTTATCATGGTTATGTTGTAGCAACTAATCAAATATGCAATTGTGCAAATAAGTACACACCCATGTGCGTTTAAATGTTGTCCATAAACATATTAATTAAAATGGAATTCCATGCTAAAAGTGTGTTATTTGCTATATATACAAGCATTTGAATAAGCGAATTCATGAGCAAAATCGGCGTAAAAATGTTCGAGCTACAATAAAAGTTATGACAGTAAATGTTCTGTTTGAAGAAACGTGTAGCAAGGTATCCTTACCTCACCGGTAGATGGCGATGTTTGGCAGAAGTTTAGCGTTCTCGCTCACTATAACTATATCTGTTATGCATGATTTTGTTTTGTGTGTGTGTGTGCCAGAAACACTTGACTATATACATGGTATAATAATGTGTTTTCAGTTTGCCCATTAAGGAATAGAAGGGCACTAGGGCAGTTTTCTACTGAGGACAGTCATTATGACGGCTCTACAGTACATTTAAAGTTTGCAAGAAATCAATGTAGCTCTGTTATGTTCCAAAAAGCAGAAATAATTACTATCTGAAAATGTATCATCATTTAGAGGAGGCGCCTATGGGATAATGGTATGCATAACTCGATTTATTACAAAATCAACTTAACGCCCTTATCACACTCACCCGACGATTTATATTATGGCAAGAATATAACGACTACTTTGATGCGATATATATCTCCTTTTGAACTCTCGCCACATCTACTGCAGTTGATCCGAACGACAACCCCGGTCTCTATGCCAAGCTGTTAATCCGAACCATGATCCGCAAGATCCTGAAGGACATGGGTGCCATGGAACAGTACCTGGAGACCGAATGCCAAGACCTGGACTACACGACGGTCCGTCCTCCACGGCTATTGGACAACCCAAGCAAAGGTATATAACAATAATATTTCTCATATGCCATAGTATACCCCAGTAAACCTACCATGTACACCATAATCATGGTAAGTTTTAGTATTTATAGCTTTGATATCTAGTCGCTACGGACCGGCAAATTTAGGCCTACATTGAGGTTATGGTTAGGATTAACCCTTAACGTTGAGGTTAGGGTTAGGGCTAACCCTTAGCTTTACGACCGTCCGCCCTTCTGCAACTGTCCTAGGCTCATGGACTACCCAAGCCAAGGTATGCATGCCAAAACATGGACTATGATTATACGACCTCATGTCCTCGTATGATACAAGATAAACCAGTTGGCCAAGGTATGTTCAGTCATAGACATACATGTAGCCTGTAGACCATCACTTTACTAGTTAACATGGGCGTATAGGGAAACATTTTTCTCAGGGTGGGCTGAAGTATTTTGCCTGAATAATTGTCCTTCCAGTCTTTTCTCCAAACAAGCAACAACAACAAAAAGTCCTCGCTTTTTGTATGCCCAAAAATGATATATTTTTGATGGCTTATTCCGAAAATAACACGATTTTGCCCGAATATGAGATGGTTTTGCCCGAAAATAAGATGACTTTGCCCGAATGTAACATGGTTTGCCCGAATATGATATGGTTTTGCCCGATTATGGCTTTTGCCCGAATTCAGATGCTTTTTGCCCGAATAAGACCGTTTTTCAAAACTGCAGGGGGGGCTGCAGCCCCCCCCCCCCCCCTCCCCCCACGCCTAAGACTGCGTGAATAGTTTCTTGAAATTAACTACAGGATATACATGCATGCCTGGACTTTATGAGTCCTTGCATCCAGGATCATGAACAACTCAAGCCAATGAGACCAGTCATATAAAGGGTAAATCACTGACAAATATTTAGGTTTAATCATTCAAATCATAACTATGCATGTTGATGCTTCAACTGGGATTCAACAGCATTCATAAAGGCTGTACAGTACAACACTGTGTTTAATCTTTACAAAGCTTGACCAACGTTCTTTAGGCATTTAGGGGCCTTGCAAAGTTAAACAAATTCTAAACATCCAATTAATATTTGGAAGTGGGAGGGTGGGTCCAGGGCCATTTCGGATTTTAAAAGAAAAATTGGACCCCCCCCCAAATAAAGCTTTAGTGTCCAAAACTGCACTTTACTCGGCTCAAATCATACTGTACAGAGTGAGTCAGAAAAAATGTCCCACTTTTGTAAAGTTGTATTGTTTGAAATATGAATATTTAATCATGGGTTTCATGATATGTCTTGATAGAGTTATCCTACCAGTACATTTAGGTACCATTTTCATTTGAATCTCTGCACGCATGACTGAACATCAGACAATCTTAAGAAGACTGCCAGATCTCATTTGCGCCAAGTGGCTGGGTGAGGAATAAAACATTGTTTTGAACAAAGACAGCCAGACAGACAGAAACACACACACACATGCACACACACACACACACACACACACACACACAAACACACACAAACACACACACATGCACACGCACACGCACAGGCACACCCCCACACACACACAAACACACGCACACGATGATGACAATGATGATGATATGATGGTGGTAGTGAATGTGTTTTAAGGGGAAAGATTGTCGGGGAACTGCCACTTAAACATTCAGCGATCTTGATAAAAATCAATGCCTAATCAGAAAAGGGGAAATTATGAAACAGTTGTTACCGTGTGTGTTGTGTGTGTGTGTGTGTGTGTGTGTGTGTGTGTGTGTGTGTGTGTGTGTGTGTGTGTGTGTGTGTGTGTGTGTGTGTGTGTGTGTGTGTGTGTGTGTGTGTGGGTGGGTGTGTGTGTGTGTGTGTGTGTGTGTGTGTGTGTGTGTGTGTGTGCATGTGTGTGCGTGCGTTTGTGTCTATGGGTATGCGTGCTTGTGTGTGTGTATCAGTCTGTCTGTCTGACTGTCTTTGTCTAAAGCACTGTTTTATTCCTTACCCAGTAACTTTGCGCAAGTGAGATCTGGCAGTCTTCTAAAGATTGTCTGATGTTCAGTCATGCGTGCAGAGATTCAAATGAAAATGGTACCTACATGTACTGGGAGGATAACTCTATCAAGACATATCATGAAACCCATGATTAAATATTCATATTTCAAACAATACAAATTTACCAAAGTGGGACATTTTTTCTGACTCACTCTGTATAATGACTCTAAAGAGTCATTATATGATTTGAGTTTTCTGTCCATGTCGGAGATGGATTTCCCCCAAAAAAAGTTTGGATAGTGGGGTGGGTGGGTGGGTGGGGTGAGCTCTATCCAAATTTTAGTTGGATATTTGGAATTTGTTTAACTTTGCAATTCGTGTTATTTTGTATGTCTACAGTTCAATCTCGCAACAGATATTTTGTTCACAAACAGAAAGTACAGTTTGTTTGTGTATTGTGACATGTCTGCCAAAGAAGAATATTATATCAATAATAAGCAGTAAGTGTAACTTTTTAATTCATGTACATGTACTATGTTATCTCGTTACAGGAAAGGAGTTCATCGTTGAGATCGGTCGCCAGTTCGTCGACGCGCCGTACAAGATCCCAAGAGCCGATGTCGCTCGCTTCATGCTGCAGTGCCTGGAAACACAAGACTACAACAAGAAGCTTGTCTCTATTGGACTCAAGAAGTGATTTGCCTTCATTTATCAAGAAATTTGTTTCCTATTTCAAATAAAACCGGGATTTCAACGTGAAGTATTATAGAAGATTATTATTTGTTTACTATTGCAAATAAACCGGGATTTCAAAGTGACAACTTACAGAAGATTATTGTGTGTTTACCTTGTCAAATAAACCGGATTTTCAAAGTGAATAATTACAGACGAAATGTACTTCCTGTATCAAATATACCACGCTTTTAAAGTGACCAATATGAAAGGGTCCGCATGGATCCACTGGAACACCAGCATGACCAGTCTAAGGAGTGCCACATTGCCATTCCAATATCTATTTCTCAAGTCAGTTTTTAAAAGTGTATTATAAATGTACATTATTTTTTATTTTGTTTAATCAATCATTCAATGAATCAATCAATAAACAATTAAAAATGATCAATACATTGTAAACAACAAAATGAGTTGTCATTGCAACAGCTACTTTTGGAGTTTACACTTTTCACTATTTCATTGTTAAGTCCGCTTATTTTACGACGTGCGTGGTGAAACTCGTGTGTAATGTATAGTTGTGTACAATATTTTCATCATCTGTTCAGTTATGAAATCTTCAGATTTCAATATACAAGCCAAATAATACACAATTAGATACTTACGTATCACAATGTATTCCCTTGTCTTTCAAATGACTGTATTGTAGAATACTGTAAGCTATGTTTATATTATGAATTTTGATCGTCTCTTTGAATAATCTTTGATCTGTGTAAACATACCTATGTTGATTGTATTTTTCCCCCTAAAATGCTGAAAAGAAAAACTGGTCTTGAAATAATGGTATGAGGATTATAATCGAATGTACATCATAACTGTGTTCAGATTTGCTTTCATAATCAATATTATGCTTATCAATGCATGCAAATTATAGTGTCTGAAAATATGACCTGGACCCCGTATAACAAATAGATACTACGCTTAATCGTACCTATCGTTATTCAGCTTAGTGATCGATCATAGTCACGATTAGTCAATGGATCGCACGATCAATTGATATGGGTTATGATTTATCGATTAATGGTTTGATTAATCGTACGATCAACCAATTAATCGTACAATTAATAATTGATCTGTATGTAAAAGGGCCCTATATTTTGTTGTGGATGTAGATACAATTTAGAAGGATATTACATGTAGACAACTGTCAGTGTGTATGAACAATTAATAAATAAATTATGGGAAATGAACTTGTGATAATTGACTCGTTTTTACTGGACCTTTTAGGTGTTTTCCTGATGGCTTTAGGGGGATTCATTAAAGATGAATTCCAGTTTTGGGAAAGAAGCCGAATACATCTATAGTGATCATTATTGTTGAATAAGTATTGAAATAGGGCTTGTGTGTTAAAATCGGAACCTAAGCATCGTTAAATACAGAAATATCGGAAGAAATCCAATATCCGCCTGTGAAATTAATAAATCCACCGCCAGTTCGGACCTGTCCACGCCGCTATCACTGGGGGAGATATCGACAAGCTGGGGAAAACCCCGTAAAAAACGAACACCTCGTGTACTCGCACGTGGTCATTGTACGTAGCGTATGGGCGATTCCGGAGTTGGCGATCTCTATCTGCAGCAGATCAAGTTATAATTTTGCAAATATATCAATTAGTAGGCGGTTTCTTGGCCAAATTTGGATAATCTTATATTAGTACAATTATATTCTTTCACATTATTGGTAATAAGAGCTTCCCATTTCATTTTTTTGAGAGGGGGGCGTTTCCCAAAACTGGTCTTTACCTTTAAACAATATGCTGCCCCTGACCTGGCTTTCTAACATCGAGGTGGGGGGGGGGGGGGGGGGGGGACTTGCCCCCTCCCATTAATTAGACGAAACAATAAGGCGAAAATCTGTGAAAAAGGTGTGCCCAAATATTTCGCGTGCCCCCCCCCCCCCCCCCCCCCCCCCCTATCAGTCCAAC
>JBAMJV010009608.1:0-13181 GCA_037951105.1 Echinarachnius parma
TTGCAATTTTCCCGGATTAAATGCCAAGACAAAAGGTCACTGACGTGACTTCGTAACAGAAGATGCTATTTTCAAAAAAACGTTGTTATAAAAAGACGTGCACAACTCGAAAGAACAAAGTCACAAAGCGGCGGCTCGAGCAATCGGAAAAATCGCGCAAGAAGGCCTAAGGGGGAGGGGATGGGGGGATATATCCCCCCAATATTTCAGGTGGGGGGGATGACCTGTATTATTACCCCCCCCCCCCCCCAATTATTTTGGGTTTAAAAATATATAATAACATTGAAATAAAGGAGCATTGCCCCCTCTCATTCATAATGTGAAAGTTGTTACTATAGTACCACTTTTGATAGTGCTAAACTGCCCAAATCCAAAATCTTCCGGGGGATGCGCACCCTGGAACCCCCATTAAAGTTATTTCACCCAGTCCCGGCCCTGTACTCATTGAATAGTCTTATTCAGGACTTCGCTCTTGGCACACTTTCAGGCGATTCTGGCCCACTGTGCGTCGGCGCTTCGCTCACTAAAACTGAGCTTACTATTCAATAGTTAAATGTTTTTCCACAATGTTTATTTCTGGATATTACAACTCCCAAAGCTTACGGGGGCTCCGCCACCTGGACCCCCAATAAGCTTCCCAATGTTGGTATCTATTGACTTATTCTATTCAGGGTTCCATCAGGATGATTGCAATCAATGTATCTATCAGGCTAAAGTTCATCCATACTTGGACAAAGCCCTCCTCATAACATGATGCTTGCAATATGCACTTAATAATCTTCCAATTTCTAAACAGCTAAATTCAAAGCTGTTGTGGCCCCCTATTCCCCCCCCCCCCCCCCTTCAGTCATAACAACTCGGGCACGCTGCTGGGTTGTCGCTTTGCTCCCTCGCCAGACATGCCAGAGATGGTCAAAATGACGTATCATCCCCCCCCCCCCCCCAATGGCGAGAGGAAATCGACGCCCTAGGGTGTAGGCATAATGGCCCCAGGCCTTATAACGGTTAATTATTGTTCTTTATACAGAAACAAAATGTGGTATCAAGATACAGTCTATGGGTGGTATTCTAAAATTTGTCCTAAGTCAAAGTCATGATTTTGTCCTAAGTGGTATTCCAATATTCTTCCTAAATATCTTCCTATGTCTCTAAAAAATATCAAACAATATGCTGTGGTATTTCCTGGTACCTTTATCTTCAAAAATACAAAACGGCGTTTTACCGGATTTTGCATAATCATTCATTGTTGTTTTTCTTCCTGGTATTTATATTGTTCTGGTCGTCATTTTTTGGATATTCGTATTCCCTGTCAAATTCGACTAATTTGCAAAAAATTCAGTTATATATGATTCAAATTGAAATATACTTTCTTCGCGTGCTCATTGTTCTCCATAATAATTGATTTGCACTATAGAAGCATTCAATTTTGATAATAAACATTATGTTTTGCACTTTACCATATTCAAACTAGTTTGCTCTCAATCAATTTTCCACCGCACAATCGTCATTCAATTTAGTGTAAGAGTAAATTAATTAAAAAAGGTGTTGAACACAATCAGCCCAATGTTTGATTGTGCGATGAACTGCGATGCGGATCGAAGTGAACACACGACATTCGTGATAATCAGTCTCCAATATCTGGGTTTAATTCTCACGATACAACTTGATGAATAAAAAAACCCGCTGACAACTGCTTTTGTACTAAAAATCGATTGTGTAATAAGATAAGAGTCAATCATTCAAAAGGAGCTTATCTAACGTAAAAATACGAGCATTCATTGAGTAGGGTTTCAGGGACGATTTACCATCACAGGAGCTGTCTAGTTCAGCTGGTAGAGCACCGATCTATAGCAAGCCGGACGTCTCGGTTTGAATCTCGTGAAAGCCCCATTTTCTTTGCCAAAATTGATTTTCATTTAAGTTTTATACGAGTTAGACATATTCAAGTGGGTTGAATTACGTAATACTATTTGCATGATTTGAGTATTAGTTTTCTATTATTACAGCTCATACAGTTGATTCGCAATGCTCCGCAGGTCATCGCAGGTCAATTAATTAGCAATATTAGAGCATCAGAAAGCGGAAATCGCAAATAGAGTACCGAAGTAGTGACGTCACATGCTTTTGTTATGGAATAGTAATGGTTCTAAACAACTTTTCCTTTCATACTGGCATTTAGTAGGTGGTCGGAGCCGGACGATTGCCTTCTTAGCAACCGCTAGATCACTAATTCATTGCTTGCCTGACATTGTTTAGAACCATCACCCATGGCAATGAATAGCTCTGACGTCACACTTCGGTACTCTATATGGCCTACCTTTTATACTTATAACACAATTATATCAGACAAGGTTAGAAATGGGATAAATAATTTTACTCACCTCCATATACAGTTGCGACCAATCTCAGCAAGATAGCGCATATTAATGTATGCGCTGTTCCCATCATGTGGTTTCGAAGGTTGGTTTGGTTTGTTAGTTGATTATATGGTTCTGACAGATGAGGAAAATCAATTATAATTAGTGTATGTCTTCAAATGTCCGCGGCCCTGTATCGTCACATACCATCGGAGACAAGCAACCTACATGTAGGTTCGAACCCGTGTATATATATTTTTTTATTATGAGTAAAGATCTCTTTCACAAAAATTGGCAGAAACGTGCAAAATGCGGGATTTCAACTCATAGATACTACCAGCAACAATCTCGAACCTTGTAAAAAGTTGTAATTGATTGTTTCCTTTTATTTGCATGCAAAAATTGAAATTATGGACAATGTCATTTTGCAGTGAGATCACGAAGGACACGTAGAACACGAACTAAAACCAACGAAAAGACCCGCATTTATCTTTGAACTTGTTTCGAAGAAAATAAATGGGTTTTATTTGATATAATCATACAGGGAGAATACCCCCCCCCCCCCCCTCCCCAAACTATTAGTGCTCTCGGTCTCGGCCACGATCGGTCTCGGTCCCGTTTTTTGTAAATTACGCACCCCCTTGAAAAATCCTGGCTACGGGCCCGATACATAATATATATATATACATCATATTTGTATACAAATATTTGCGGTGAACCAAATTGTTCTGACTGAGATATAATATAACAAACAAGACTACATTGCCCCCCCCCCCCCCCCCCACCACCCTCAATAACACCCTCGCCAAGACCATGGGGGGAAATATGTCAATAACCAGCAACTCTATAAGCGATAAGCAACCCTTTACCTACAGGACCCTGCATTCCTGGTAGATCCTGTATTACCTCTATGGAGAATGAACAGTATCTAGTATGAAACGGGTTCATGGTGACCTCAATTCATTGAGCTGATACACAAACAAACACATTTGTTGTGCTGGTCAGGTGACAAAACTAGGGCTATTATAATACAAGACACTATGATGACAAAGTGAAATTACGTATTCTCTAAACATGTTAAAGGGATAGTAAAATTCTGGTCAAACTGAGTTTTAGTTACCAAAACTTACACAATATCATTACAAACTAGTAATTATAACAATTTCCGATAGGTAGAACAACAACTTACAAACGGCTTCGTCAGTAGTCTGTTATCATTAACACAGACCAAAAAACATTATTCGTTTGATGTTGAACCATTTGTTATGAACAATACATTGTAAATGTGATTTTCGTTGTAACGTTTAGACAGATCATCATCAACTATTTAAAAACCTCTTAGATATTTTTGGTTAAAAACGTTTAGCCATTATATTAATATTTTCTTACACAAACAATTTTGATTGTGCCCATCACTAACAAAACTAGGGCTTTACACTATGACGACAATGGGAAATCCCGTATGTTTAACCAATTCACTCCAGGAGCCAGGCGAACCATGTTTATATCTCTCTCATAGGCGTACCCAGGGGGGGGGGGGGGGGGGTTGGGGGTTCATCCCCCCCCCCCCCCCTTTGACCAAAAATGACTGTTTTGGGGGGTTTGAACCCCCCCCCCCCTTTTTCAAATTGTAACTGGTCTCGTAACTGTAACTGGCTGATGACCGACTATATTATGGGGCCCAAAGGGCCCATTGTCATGATGCCGGTAATCAGAACTCAAGGGATTGACAGACTAATGAAAGGAAACAATTATAATATATCCGGGGACCAATAGCGACAACACAATAGGTATGCAGGTGCAAAATGGTTTAACTGGTTACCCGTAGTCTCTGTCTGTTTAGGCCGGGCGCAAGTTGAGCCACTGATGAGAATTCGTGCCATCGACTGTGTGCATGGTGTCGGGACGTGAGGGAGGAATATCATACGAGGCAATTGCGGTATGATTATTAGAGTGATTATGATGGTTTATTATTATTCATTGAATATTTAGTCCATACATTGTCAATCCAAACATTCCGATTAATTACACATAATAGTGCATTATTTTCGCAAATTTTCGTGTTTTATTCAAATGGTAAATATTAAAAATAATAATACATAATTACGGTTATTTATATAGCGCTATTCCCGAGAGGATCATAGCACTTATACACTATCATGATTACACCGGTAAACGGATACACACTGCAATCATTCCTGCACATGAAGTGCACATCCACGAGAAAATATTCTTAAAGGGATCTAGTAACTTTGTTGGCATGTGCAAAAAGTGATGAATGGTTGATGCAATGTATAGTGCTGTTATCTCATATGTCCACAGGGTATTGTGTGAAAATTTCAAGTCAAATGGACATTGCATGGCCAAGTAATGAGCGAAAATGCAAAGTGATATTGGGTGATATTCACTAACTCACTGCATTCACTTTGTACAGGGATGAAAAACTCGCCCGGAGTTTTTCTTATCTGAATACTTTGATCGTACATATCTTTGTAACGAAAGGGAAATTTGAAAAACCGAAACCTGTCCCATGATTTTATTGTTAATACGAATACAACAAGGTATGAGGGAACCGCTAGAATTAAAATTTTATTTTGAGGATTTGGACAATGTTACTAAGTCCCTTTAATGAAAGATGGATGATTGTAAATTATACAATTACATGTACGTTAATGGCATTATGTAAATTGCAAATTTACTAAATATAAAGAAGCAATTAAAGGTATAGTTGAGTTCTGGTAAAGAGAGTACAATTTTCGTTAAACTGAATTTTAGTAACCAAAACCTGCACCATTACATTACAATCTAATAGTAACAACTCCACCATGCTCGAAAGAAATACAAAATTACAAATGACTAAGTGAAAAGCATTTTCTTTTGTTTTCAATGGTATTTATTTTCTTCATTCCTTACAAACAAATAATAACAAAGTAACCAATACATACAAATAATCAGCAGATTGACATAATGTATAGCATTTAAAGGTATATAACCATTTCAAATAATTACACAATAATTGACAATACTGATCAGCATGAATGAAGAAAGCATGATGTATACATTTTAAAAAATAAAAGGGGGAAAAAAAAGAAGAAAAAAAATAGCCGTTACAAAAATAGCCGTTAAAACTCAAGAGGGCGCTCTCTAAACAGTCATCGGTTTCAACCATTTAAATAAAATGTTGTGCATGTGATATTTTGTTGAAATAGTGATTAGATAGACAGATATTCAACAACTATTTAAAGACATATCAAGTCGAAATTCCCATAGAAACCCATAGAAACCCATAGAAAACCCATAGGAAAATCCTATTGGTTTCTATGGGTTTCTATGGGTTTCTATGGGTTTCTATGGGACCAACAGAAACCCAGAAAATAAAACTCATGGAAACCCATAGGACCCATAGAAACCAACAGGACCCATAGAAACCCATAGAAACTCACACCCATAGAAACCCATAGGACCCATAGAAACCAACAGGGCCCATAGAAACCCACAGGACCCATAGAAACCCACACCCATAGAAACCCATAGGACCCATAGAAACCCACACCCATAGAAACCCATAGGACCCATAGAAACCAACAGGGCCCATAGAAACCCACAGGACCCATAGAAACCCACACCCATAGAAAACCAACAGGACCCATAGAAACCCACAAGACCCATAGAAAACCCACAGGACCCATAGGAACTCACAAGACCCATAGAAACCTACACCCATAGAAACCCACAGGACCCATAGAAACCCACAAGACCCATAGGACCCATAGAAACCCACAGGACCCATAGACCCATAGAAAACCCACAGCACCCATAGAATCCCACAAGACCCATAGAAACCCACACCCATAGAAAACCCACAGGACCCATAGAAACCCACAAGACCCATAGAAAACCCACAGGACCCATAGAAACCCACAAGACCCATAGAAACTCACAAGACCCATAGAAACCTACACCCATGGAAACTCAGACAAAACAAAAACAAATTACAAAAAACACCAATAGGACCATAAACTCACATTTACAATGCATTCACAAGTGTCAACAAACCAATGGGAACATAAATCACCCACATGCGACATTCATTCAATAGACCGCTTCTGTAATGTATGCAAATAATATGCGCATGACGTCAGACTCCCCGTCGTCAAGCTTAACAATAGTAACTAAGTCCGGCAAGCTAGCTTGCATACATTACAGAAGCGGTCTATACAAAACAATTGCAATTACAAAAACATATGTACAATAAAGAAGTGTGTACAGATCAGATTTGAGCTTCACTTGTTTTAATTGTAACAAATTTGTATTCATCCATTCAAACTTTCCAAATGAATCAAGAAAATACCTCTTTTGAAAATAATAAACTAAAAGGTATCTTGCCAGCTTGGGCAACTAAATTAGGGCAATTATGCAATACAATTTGGGAGCTGCATCCATTTTGATTGGTACATGAACATTTGTACAAATGAAAGTTGTTTTGCTAATTAACATTCCTCTATGAATTACTGAAAACAAGCAGTGAGAAATGCATTTTAGCATTTAAATGAGAATTAGTATATTTGCATGCAAATAGGCATAACTCTTTTAAATCTTGCCGTTTTTTTAATTTTTTGTTTGTATCAAACTGTCAATTATTTCTCAGTCTTCTTATTCTGTGAGGCAATGTCTAAATCTAGCATGGAATTCCACTACAAGGATGCATAATTCAGAACAAAAAAGGCAGCTAATAAAACTATTTGTAACAAACAAAAGTGATGCGTGACAATGCAACAAAATATTAAATTGATATTAAAACAATATACATTATTTACCAACAAAATTGTTCCAATAAACCCGTTCACTACAGGATTTTATAATCCCCTCAGACTTTGCACATAGCCCATCCAGTTTTCATAAGCAACAGGTTAACAATGGTTAGATGCAGATAACATGTGTCATCGATATTCATGATAATTTATCAATGATACAATTAGTAAGTAAACAAGACGTTGTATATATTAACCCAATGCTTACAATTAGCATTGGCCCACAAACCATTGCAAACAAAATTGAAAAAATTAAATGACGTTGGAAGAAGAAACAATAACCAGGAATACTTAAAAGGTAAAGGCCAGTTTTGGAAACGCCCCCCCTCTCAAAAAATGAAATAGAAGCTCTTATTACCAATAATGTGAAAGAATATATAGGATTATCCAAATTTGGCCAAGAAACCGCCTACTAATTGATATATTTGCAAAATTATAACTCGATCGTCTGCAGATAGAGATCGCCAACTCGGAATCGCCCATACGCTACGTACAATGACCATGTGCGAGTACACGAGGTGTTCGCTATACGGGTTTGTACCCAGCTTGTCGATATCTCCCCCAGCGCTAGTGGCTTGGACAGGTCCGAACTGGCGGTGGATTTATAAATTTCACAGGCGGATATTGGATTTCTTCCGATATTTCTGTATTTAACGATGCTTAGGTTCCAATTTTACCACACAAGCTCTATTTCAATACTTATTCAACAATAATGATCAATATAGATATATTCGGCTTCTTTCCCAAAACTGGAATTCATCTTTAATGGGAAATTCGCCTCTGCACTCAATCTCGGAGGAAACTGACCTTGGCATCATCGACAGTAACCTCACCTTTCAGAAGCACATCGCAGTTCAAGTGAATAAAGTCCATCGTAACCATGGCTGACATTTTCACATATAGACAAGTTTACAATCACAGTTTTAAGCACATCACTAGTCCGCCCTCTACTTGATTTGGACAGTCGGCGTGGTACCCAAATTTTATCTGTGGTACTGATAAAATAGAAAGGGTTCCGAGAAGAACGACCAAACTGGTACATGAAAAAAGACAACTCACTTACGAGGAAAGACTTCGAGCACTGGACCTTCATTCGCTCAAGAGACTATCGCAGCACCATCATTAAACAATTTAAAAGAAAATTAAACATGCACGGAAGTCAGTCTCGCGTATAACGACCAAATATACCGTACTGAGCAGCATAATCACCGCATACTTTTTCCTTGAAATAAAAACATGCAAAGTAACAGTTTATTTCATTACTTAAAGTCGGCATGCTGCCTTTACGCGGCTGCAGCGATTATGCCAGTCACTACTGTAGTTATAATATATAACCAATCCAACCTATACGTAACGACGGGAAGATCTACAGAACACAACATAGTCTTCCATACAGATGATGAATAATTAATTAATCGATACATAATTTGGAAACAAGGCAATATATTGAACATTATCTAATATCATGGAGACACAATTACCTGTTGCTTCTTCTGCATTAATGGCAGTTGTGGCTTCAGAACGACCTGTACATATCTGAATATGTGACAACTGGCAATCAGACTCCTCATCCATCATAGAAACATCTTCTTCAAGCATCAACCATTTGACCATCAAGATGCACTGCTCACGAAGTTCAAATATATCCAATAATTCTCCTACTCTACCATCCGAGAAAGAAACTATCCTGTTGTTTCGTGCCATTGTCTCTGTCCTATATGAATTTGTACAAAAAAGAAGGCCATCTTTCTCCATTCTGCTAAAGGAAATGACAGATTGATCAACAGGAATTCCATGACCTAGGGTAGCAAGAGCAACTCTCTCTTCATGCGTACACCTTCTCGACTTCCCAGCACCTAAAGGTTGGACTCTTCTTCCATCGTCACTCCTTCTGACCTTGATGTTCAGCATTTTTGTAGAGAACAACTTTATTCTGTGAGAGATTACATGGTTATCTATGAAAATGGGTAACGAGTGCATAGTAAGGAATTTCTTCATCACCTGCATGATAACACCTTTGGTGCCTGTAAGTTGCCGTTTCACTCTCCAATTCGCTGCCTCGAATGGAAAACAGGAGTGAGTCCACAACGGGCCCCAATTGTAGACACTTTTAGACAGATGAGTGAGAGAATGTATATTAAATGTCATGGCAGCTTCTCCATATAACAACTGGCACCTGCAAACAAAAGAAAACAAGAGAATATCACTTCTTTCTATGTCTTCAGCAGAGACAGACTTCTGGAGCAAAAGAAATGAAGCTTCAACAAGAAGGAGAAGGTGGTGCCAGTAGACGACAGGCAAAATATCTTTGAGGCAAGGAACACAATAAAAAAGCAACCATGCGTACCACTCTGTGGCCTTCCAAAACTTCCTCTCCGATATCGCCCTCGGTGCTCGCATTATGATGCTTGGTGGCTTGATAGATGTTAATCGGTTGTTGATCAGGGACAGAACCCGTTGCGAACCAATGTAGAAATCGCTGGTGGATGGTGAAGACAACCACAGTTCCGACAGTTGTCGGACAACACCCAGCAGTAAGCAGTGCATGAAATCGGCAGGGAACCCTAAGCAAATTGGAAACTCTAAAAGGTTGATTAGTGCACTGGGACCTCTCACTCCCCTAACGGGTGGCCGACCTCCTCGATTCCCAGCTTCCATCATGTCATCTAGCATTTCTTCGTCCGTTCTGTCATTATAATCACAAACATTAAATGGGTACTTGACAGCATCAATAAATTGACCAGGATGATAGCAAAGACCACATCCATAATATCCATTGAACTTCACCCTATTCTGCATGGCTGATCTAGCCGGTGCATCCGCACAACAACATAGGCCAAATATTTTACTATGCACCAAGTCTTCACCATGTCTCCAAAACACACCTTCCTCTGCCAATTTGTTGGCCTCTGTTGTAAACTGTTTCAGAAACACTTCCATTTTTGGTTCTGCCTTTCCAAACCACACACCTGCTAAAATCAAATTGTTAAATCTTAGTTTTGGTGGCAACTCATTTATCATTAAATAAATAGGCCACAAAGAATATTTTGATGATTTAAAAACTGGAAGACCATCTGTATTGAATGAGTATGAAAAGTTATTTACATCATTTAGTGGTCCGCCGACTTCCATCATCTTTTTGTATACCTGTCCATCAAAAATATCTTCAATGTTTTCTTCTCTTTTCTTGAAGCGATGTTCACGATAAGAAAGATGTGGTGCAATATCCTTCCTCTGAAACAAAGCCTTGATTTGAGTGGAAAGATTTGCTGTCACAAAGAAGTTGCCATGACTAAGATCGGACATAACACATGGTTCATTACAATGAGGACAAGAAAGATTCTCATTTGATATATCTGAGAATGAATGAACAAAGCTGAAACAAAACAAACAGTAAAAATGAAAACTCAGTTGTATTACATTATTGCAAAAAATTGATCTGAGGACGGCCTTCGTAGATTTGAAAATGCATGTGCCAATAAGTATGTTCAATAGTTCAAGCAAATGCCCTACAGCAGCAGCTGATAGGCAGTTTTTCATGACAAAGGATAAAATCAATAGAAGTGCCTCAGCTCTAGATACACTTGCACCATGGAACAGAGGATTGTTCAAAGTTTCATCGAACACGAAGGGGTCAGGATCTTGTGGGTCATCTGGATCTTGGAGGTCATCATGATGCTGGGGATTGAGGTCCTGGGCATCATACTCCTCACCTGAAGATTGGTCTTCACTGGTGTAAGGTCCCTCATCACTGTGCTCTTCCCTGTCCCTCCGGTTTCCTGGAAGACTCATCACTTCCTCGTCACTTGTGTCATCTGGAAAGTAAGAGAATCATTGTAATTATTATAGAAACAAAATGAAACATGAATATGAAAATTAATATCTGTATTCGATTGTAAACTTTAGAAAATATGCAACAAAAGAGTTTACAAAATGGGTAGAAGAATCCCTGCATTAGTGGAATTTATTTACGCATTTTACTAAGCATGGCTCACTTTTTGCACCCATTTTATAAAATCGGAATGGTCTACAGACAAGAAAACTACCTCAAAATTGTATTTTACTGTATCTAAGGTAGATTTTTATGAAGATCACTAATAAAAAACATTTTCCTTGTGGGAAAACCCTGTATAATACAAAAAAAATATTGTTAATTCACTTTAGGAACCCCCGTAAAAAATTGAGTTCGAGGGAAGAAAAATTACATCATCTTTGTGATGTCACTTAAAGGGTACCCCCGCCCGAAAATTATATTCTTATAAATTTCACCAAAATATGTTTCCAGAAAAAAATATATAATCGGAAAACACATCTCCAATCTAAAGCACGGTCTGAATGTACAAGACTAATTCATGCAGAGCGAACGAATCGCACGGGATTCCATTGTCTCCAAACGTACGGGTGAATAGCATTGGCGCACTTTGCAAAATGTTGTGTATCTATTTGATATCACAAAACGGTTCCAAAACATAATTTTTTTCTTCTATGCCTGGTAAGGCTGTTGACGAGTCCCGGGTACCCGGGTCCCGCCGAAAAATGTCGAGTCCCGGGCGCAAAAATCGATACTCGATATCCCGAAAAAAAAGAAAAAAGTCCCCTTTTTGAACGCCGAGTTATCTGCCCCCTCTCATTTTCTTTTCCCTCTTTGCTGTATTTTAGAAGATGATTTATTGTCATAAATGCGCTGCATTTTTTTCACTTGAATGAACATGTTTTCCCAGCGGCGTGACATGCCTATAGCGAAATCAACAAATGGATAAATTTCGGGTACCCGGGACTCGCCCGAAAAATTATCGCGAGTCCCGGGTAGTAAATATACCCGAAATCGACAGCCTTAATGCCTGGTGGTCCCCTTAAGGACAATTGCAGTACAGCTTGGTAGTCTATTGTCATAGACGTACATGCTAAATGCAATACTCATGTTGACAGTTTTTTCAATATTTTTAAACATTCGCTTTAGTTTATATCATGGAGGATCCACACTTGGATATGATGCTGCATCCTGCTACAATGCATTTCTTTAGCATTTTCAGTTGAGCCTTAATTTCCAAGCAAATACGGGTTTGCTTTACTAGCTCTGCATGTAAACCATGCACGCTCATACTTTGGACTTCGTGTTGTGGCCCTCATGTGAAGTCATGACCCAATTGGCACGTATGCACATGTGCGCTCCGCTATAAATAACTTTTAGGAGTAAGGAATGCTGATGCGTAAATAAAACCCAAAAGTTGCATGAAATTGGTTACCAATTTTACTCAAATTAAGGATTTCTTTGAGAAAAAAAGTGTGGTATATCAATAAATGCACATATTGCTATAAACCTGAATCAAAGTCGGATTTCACTATACCTTTAAACTATTTCAAAGTACATCCACTCAAGCCAGTGCATAATTTGTATAGAGCGGTGAAGTTTCATGTCATCTATGACGTCATAAACATCCATTTTTAGAATGTTCACATTTGAACTTTATTTTCAGAAAGAGCATCCAAAATAATGTTCAAATGTTCAAAAAAAAACTTCAAATACTGAAAATCAATTGAATATGTTCAGTATTGGCCGAGATATGTCCATCCAAATGAATTGTACTTCAATGGGCAATCAGTGTTATACCAGAACCAGAACACTATAACACTGATTGCCTATTGACACAAAATTTATTTGGATGGGCATATCTCGTGCCAATACTTATTCAATTGATTTTCAGTAATTTCGGCATTATTTTGGATACTCTTTCGGACTAAGAACTAAGATACTCTTTTCTGATCTTTTAAGAATTACAATTACATGTAGTAAGGCAGGGCTTGACAGAAGAACTTGCCCTATTGTTAGAGGTAAGAAAACATTTAGACGGGAAAGGAAAATTGTCTAAGTTTTGCTAACTTGGCTTCTCAAAGAATTTGTGCAGATTTTCAAATGAATTACCTGTCACATTTGACATCTGAGCAGGTAGTGCATCCCTGTTGTTTCCGTGAAGACCTTCCGCATCACTTGTGCCATCTGGAAAGTAAAAGA
>JBAMJV010009609.1:0-36416 GCA_037951105.1 Echinarachnius parma
GTTACTTATAAGATGAACAATGCACCTTCACCAAAGCTGAGCGCCTGCTCACAATAGTATCACATGATTGAATATACTACCAACTAACACACTTTCAATTTCAATAGCAGTTGCTATGTGAGAAAAGCCCAACCATCATTATGACAAGAAAAGCACTGACAAGCTATTGTATGGAAGCATGAAGGGCACGCTATTGTGGGCATATTCTTTTTGTCCTTCTCCTTTTCCATCTAATGTAAGCTGACCAGTGATGTCAATAGCTTATCAGTGCTTTTCTTGTCCTTATGATGGTTGAGGTTTTCTGACATACATGTAGCAACTGCTATTGAAATTGAAATTGTGTGGGTTGGAAGTGTATTCAAAGATGTGATACTATTGTGAGCAGGCGCTCAGCCTGGGCGAAGGTGCATTGTTTATCTTACAAGTAACTGAGTTGTGATTGACAGATGAGGTTATATACAGAATTTCACTCTAGAGAGTTTGTTTTTAAGAGGTGGGGCTTAAGGCTTGCCTTAGCAAGATGAACAAAATAATTTCAAAAATATTTTAAAATCAACAAAACATATTTCGGTTAAACAGTTTACAAATATTTGATGTATACACTAATACAGATAAATAGAAGTCAACATGTATTCGCATTACATGGCCCCTTTAATGAATTTGCTCGAAAATGTGATTTATTGAGCGGGGAAAGCTACAGTGGGGTTTTCTTTTGGACTATTTAAAGTTTGGGCACGATTATATGGGTTGGGACATGAGTTTCAGTGTGTTTTATATCCCTCAAAAGAATGTTATATCCATGTATTTGGTCGGATTGCAGTCATATTATGATAACAAAATTAATCATCCCAACATTGCCCAGAGAGCGTTCGTTGTTCTTTGTAAGTACCAATTTCCCAGGGGTAACAATTGATTGTGTTGTGCTGAAAGTTGTTATTTATTTACTGATATGCATGTGATTCTCAATGCATGTTGTTTCAAAGCTTCAAATTAGATACAAATTCGAAATGAGCGAATGTTCACACAAATCGCTCAGCCAATGAGTACAGTCGTGAGTGTGCTGGTGAAAGACTCGACTAAATTGCTAAAGATTCCACACTCTGGGCCTTTTGGCCACGTTTATATTTTCGTAATTGCCCATCTTTTGAACAAATATGAGGGATACGTAACTTAAAAAAGGTGACGGATGCAAACTAACATTGCCTTGGTGATTTGGAAGGACAATATCATGTATCGGCTCCGCCTCGGCATGACAGTACCCCCGGGGGGGGGGGGGGGGGTACTCGATTTTCCGTTGGCGGGGGTGTGCCTCCGCCAACTTCAAAACAGGGTATAAGGAGCGGAGGTGTGCCTAAGGCCAACTTAAAAACGGAGGGTCTAAGGAGCGGGGGTGTGCCTCAAACAACTTAAAAACGGGGTTATACGGAGCAATCGTGGCCGAGACCGAGAGTCGTGTATAAGCGGGGAGGTCCGTCGCCAAAATTGTTCGGGACGGGCCGAGACCGAGAGCCGTGTAAGCGGGGGGGGGGGGGGGGGGGTGGGGGGGGGGGAAGGGGGGGTCTTAAGAGCGTTTTATTTTTGGTTTTGCTGAAAATTAGATTATTAAGAGCGGCGATCGTCCTTTTTTAAAATTCATGAAAATGGGACCCTGTAGGAGTGGCGATCGGCATTTTGGGGTGAAAATGAGACCTTAGGAGCGGGCCCGATCGGCTGTGAAAAGGGGGTCATTGAAGCGGCACATACCCGTATTGCAAATATACACGAGTACCCCCCCCCCCCCCCTCGGACCCCCCCCCCCCCCCCCCCCCCCCTCGGGGACCAGTTCCTCTCGCAGATTAACTCGGCAATGCTTGTACCATCGCCCACGTATATTCGATGATTATTGTCCAACGGGTTGAAATAATAGTCATACTCTTTTGGGAGTAAACATAGGTGAAGATTTAAAATATAGGTTTCTACAAAATTAACGCATTCTATTTAGAACAGTCTCTTACAACTAGCGGTACCGAGCATGGTGGCTTAGCGGTTAGAGTGTCCGCCTCATGCACGGGAGATCCCGGTTCGAACCCAGACCGGGTCATACCAAAGACTTTATAAATAGTACCTTCTGTCTTCTAGCCAGGCGCTCGACATTTATAGAATGGAAAAAGGAAAGTTAATCACACGAGTTACCAGAGACTGGCCCCCTTATGTAGCTATCGCTACATTTAGTAGACGTGTGGCCTAGGGCTAATGAATCGGAGAGGGGCGCCGCCTTATGTGCCATCATTGGCACGGGAAGGACTTTAACTTCTTTTTTTTAACTTACAACTAGCTCCCCCTTACGATAATAATTTAGTTTTTATCCTTGTCCTCAGGTCAAAATGCCACGTTCATTTTACTGTTCCTCGCGACTGGTACCGTATGTAATTCCAAAGATGTAAACATATTACGCTTCCAGTATTTTATTTAAGATAATACATTCAATTTCTTGAATATAAAATCACCCACCTTTCCTTTGTTTGGTCTTGTTAAAGCATCTGAAACAGTTGCATCGTTGCATCCTGATAAGAATAATTAAATCAAAGCAATAGGTCAATCAAATTGAAATATATATATCTACTACTACTACTTCTACTACTTCTACTACTACTACTACTACTACTACTACTACTACTACTACTACTACTACTACTACTACTACTACTACTGCTACTACTGCTACTACTGCTACTACTGCTACTACCGCTACTACCGCTACTACCGCTACTACGCTACTACCGCTACTACCGCTACTACCGCTACTACCGCTACTACCGCTACTACCGCTACTACCGCTACTACCGCTACTACCGCTACTACCGCTACTACCGCTACTACTAATATTACTACTAATACTACTACTACTACTACTACTACTACTACTACTATTACTACTACTACTACTACTACTCTACTACTACTACTACTACTACTACTACTACTACACTACTACTTCTACTACCACTACTACCACTACTACCACTACTACTTCTACTACCACTACTACCACTACTACCACTACTACCACTACTACCACTACTACCACTACTACCACTACTACCACTACTACCACTACTACTACTACTGCTACTGCTACTACTACTACTATTATTACTACTACTACTACTACTACTACTACTACTACTACTACTACTACTACTACTACTACTACTACTACTACTACTACTACTACTACTACTACTACTACTACTACTACTTCTACTACCACTACTACCACTACTACCACTACTACTTCTACTACCACTACTACCACTACTACCACTACTACCACTACTACCACTACTACCACTACTACCACCACTACCACCACTACTACCACTACTACCACTACTACCACTACTACCACTACTACCACTACTACCACTACTACTACCAGTGCTGTAGTCGAGTCCACCCTGTCCGAGTCCGAGTCCGAGTCCGAGTCCCTGGAGTCCGAGTCCGAGTCCGAGTCCGAGTCCCGGACCTCGAGTCCCGAGTCCCGGACATCCGAGTCCGAGTCCGAGTCCGAGTCCCAAGGGGAAAATCTTAATTTGCAATTCTTTTTATAACACATTAGTTTCATTATGATAAATGCCTTACAGTGAACTCTTTATAACATAAATAGTTGTCTGGTTCATTCCATTTGTCAGAGAAATTATATTTTAACTCTTCTTACTACAACAGTTATCTTCATAATAGACACCATCAAGAAATGACAAAGGGTTATCTGCAGAAATGATTTTGGGCAATGTCAAAGGTTATTATTACAGAGTATGAGACAAATTCAATTAAACAAAATTTAATGAAAAAAGTTCATAAAAAGTGTGACAGACGCCAGACAAGAATTTAGTTAATTTTTTTTCACCCTACATTTCCCCAAAATACAGTGGATAAGGAACTGCTGCATATCTTTTCCTATTAAGGTAATTCACTGTCAAATGGATTAATGGGATATAACTTTATTGCAAACAGTCAAGTTGCTGAAAAATAATCATTGTTAAAGTTAAGCATAAATTTCAGCAATTTTCTTATCCTTTTAAGATCACAATTTTCAGCATAAAATAAAAATATCTGAAAATTCACGTTTTGTGCCATAAACTGTCAGTTATGAACATTTGATAACTACTGGACCCATGAGGCTAAAAGCCTAAAATGATTTTAAAATTTGGCCCATTGTAGACATTTTCATGGAATTACCACAAGTTATTACAATCAGAGTATGTCAGTACTGGAGTATATATGTATATTATACTGATAAAGAGAAAGGGATGCTACTTCACATTTATTTTAACAAAATGAATAACAAATATTGTTGTGTATAATTGTAATGGTCGTGTGCGTTCTGCAAAATTTACATTTTGCTTGATGTTTTTTCTTTGTTGAACGATCAACAAACTCTCTATGGTCCATATACCCAAACAGTATGACACGAGAAACTAAAGACATGATTGTTGAATGACTGGTTGATTGAAGATGCAATGCAAACATCAGTCAGTATGTCGATTGTTTTTTGTTCGTTATTCGTCATACGCGCGCTGCCGCTGGTATAGCTAGCGTGCGCGGTAGCCTAGCGCATAGCCGAGGATACCGTACTGTACTTGCACACGTACACACGTACCGTGGTACACACATGCTTTACTGTATTGCTTAGTCGCTTCAGCTCAGGCTTTCGTAAATTAATTCACGTTCTGGCCGTAATACTTGACCGTGTCTTGCGTGTTCCTAAACATAAACGACTAATCTCAACGTCTAGTTAGGCATTATAATAGCTTGTTGAGGCGATGTTACGATCATTTTCCAGAATGCCACTCAAGTGAGCAAGGTGCGTTAGAACAACAGGTTTGTATTTGCTTGCGCTGGGTAATTTTATGAACTATAAATAAACGTGGGAAAACGGAAAAAATGCCGGTCTCGTTGCCGGTCTCGGCCCGATTTTCGCCCGAGTCACGAGTCACCATTGGTCGAGTCCGAGTCCGAGACCGAGTCTTTTAGGCTCGAGTCCGAGTCCGAGTCCGAGTCCGGAGAAATACGGACTCGAGACCGGTCTCGAGTCCGAGTCCGGGCTCGAGTCCTACAGCACTGACTACTACTACTACTACTACTACTACTACTACTACTACTACTACTACTACTACTACTACTACTACTACTACTACTACTGCTTCTAACATACACAACATAACATACTGCTTCTGTTTCTAACATACACAACTATTAATAATGTAATACCGCTATTTATACTTCTGCTAATACTATTACGTCTACATTACTCTATTTCTAAACCTGACACAGAAAGTAAGACACCCCCCCCCCAAAAAAAAAAAAAAAAAATGCTCATAATGTTATAACCAAGAATTGTTTCAAGATCCTCTCGCAAAAATGTTTGTATGTTATTTAGGAAAACAATTTGTACAAATAAGAGATAACCATTACTTTATGGTTGAGTAATCACAAATGAAAGACAAAATTGTCATATTTCCAAATTCGCAAAAGTGATATCATTATTGCAGTTTATTGAGTATTAAGAAATAGTAACTGTTTTACGAGCGCAGTAGAATTTATCGCGATCGTAAAACAGTGCAATTATGGTACCGCGTGCCCCATTAACAAATCAAAATTGAAGGAATTTTAAGCAGAATTGTTTCACACACCATAATAATTCATTCAAAGTGCTGTTTCACAACAATTGATCAAAAGTCTTAAGATCTTGCGCATGCCTGTATACAAGCACAAACAAGTTATTGTGGCTTTTGAAATATGGTGATTTTGTTTTTTTTATCTCTGCACAGTCAGCCGTAAAGTGATGAATGTCTCTTGATTTTCACACAAAATTTACATAATAACTGTAGAAATATTTTCGTCAAGACAGAATCACCGAAAACCTCTTGGTTTAGAGAAACATCGGGATTTAATTAGGGGGGGGGGGGGGCTTTTGTTTATATTGTACAATACTACTTCTAGAGATAATAATTTAGAAATGCATCAAGGATTATGTTTAATAATCTTGAGAATCAAACGATTTGCATTGTGTCATACCATTTACTATTACCATCATGCATATATAAGTATATGGCGGCGTGTTCTTTTAAGTTAATGTGTTTTAAATGTTTATATATTTTAATTCATTGTAAATTGTACTCAATTCAACCTGTTGGCTGCCATGTACAATATTTTTATACCGCAATAAATAAAAAATAAAAAATATATATAACATCCATTTAACTTAAAATGTTCACACATCACCCAGTGGACATAATTATCAGATAACAATAATACCGTATACATTGTATCAACCACTCATCACTTTTTGCACATGTCAACGAAGTTACTAGATCCCTTTAAGCACAATCAACAATCAAAGGGACCCAATAAATGACACATAGATTCAGTAACGAAGAAATGACCAGTATTATAATTTGTAATGCATGTTTTAATTTTGTATTATCGTGAACTTTTACATTTTACCAACATGATGTATGCAGTATCCTTGTGCTGGTTCATATAATGTTTTACTGACGTTAGTGATGCCTAGAAAATAAATACATTATCTTTAATTTTATGATAAATAATATGCATAACACAATACATAAAATTGGTAAATGATTTAATTTCGGATAACACTCAACTATCAACACGACTTAACTGCTTGAGACGATACGATAAGTTGGATAATGTGTGCATCACAATAATTTCCGGAATTCCTCAAGTAATCTTGATTGGGTCCTTATTGTTTGAGTTATGTTAATGGTATTGTAGAAGCATAATCTATACATATTTGACATAAATAACATTCATGCAACTAATTATATAATTTTTTGTATTTTTGTATGATAATTGTAGACGTCCTCAATACAATGGAATTCTTTTGAATTCATGTTTGGTTTAAGGGTGAACTATCGCTAAATATCAATACAGAATTATATATTTTAGCAATGTTCATTCTCCAGAAGTTAATTATATAATAATTAATGGTTTATTACTCTCGGGAAAATCACCAAAATCATTAGGAACTTCTATACTGTATATAGTTCGAATATAACACTAATATATCAAACACAATTTCTAGGAATATATCTACTAGTATTTCATGTAATTTAGATTAATATGATGATTATAATGTTGTTGTTCTCTCTTAAATCAGTTACAGCTACATTGTTCGGGATAGTTTTATTCGAGCTTCGGGCTTCGGGATAGTTGAGTTTTGGTATAGAGGGCGCTACACAAAATAATTTTTTGTGAGATAATAAAAAACTAGGTGTCAAATTTGAAAGAGCATACAATTTTAATTACATAATAACTTTTTTTTATCAAATCGGTTCAGAAATGGCTGAAATATCCATAAACATTATCATTTGTAATAATTATTCGATAATACAATATTTTGAACCAGCCATTAAAACAAATTTTAAAATGCTTCATATTTTCAAAAATTTACAAAAGAGGTTTTTAAATCACTATTTCAACAAAGCATCACATGCACAATTTTTAATTTGAAATGGTTGAAACCAATGAGTTTTAGAGAGCGCCCTCTTAAGTTTTAACGGCTCTTTTTTAATGATAACAGGCATTTTAGTTAGTCATTTGTAATTTTGTATTCCTTTCGAGCATGGTGGAGTTATAACTGTTAGTTTGTAATGTAATGGTGAAGGTTTGGTTACTAAAATCCAGTTTGACCAAAACTGTACTCTCTTTACCAAAACTCAACTATCCCTTTAAAGTTTACGCACTGTTACTCGTCATGCAGCAGATTATCACTTGTAAACTCCTAAATACCGATAAAGCACACACATTATTGATCCTGCATAATTACATTCTTTACCCGAATCATTAAAACTATGTAATGTATGGCACTGAATTATTTTAAAAGCTACAGCTAGACAACATTTACTTCCTCCCGCCACATCCCCCTCCTTATCATACCTGAGCTGTATAAATAATACAGACAAAAATACTAAAAAAAAAGTTCTTTCAAGGACTACCAGTCCTTATCAGGACTCTTCAATCCCTCCCTTCTTGCATGGTGCACCGTGCTACCGCAAGCCTACTGTATATCTAGATCACCATGGAAATCAATACTTATAAACATGAGAAATAACAGCTAATATTTATTTATGCAATATAAAGATTTAATTATGTTAGGATACAGAGTGTAGGTAGTCCATGTGGATATATATTTTTTTTAAATACCGATACATGTATATAATTTCGAGGCCAAAACAGACAGCTCTCACATATACAAACTGCATCGCATTGCATACTAATGCTAACCAATAAACACATTGTTAGTATTTACTAACATACGGTATTATACAAACAATGGAAAATCACTGAGATAACTTATCATAAAAAGGTGGGGTTAGGTTTAGTCTTTCTAAAGCCGGGGACGGGAGGGTTGGTTACAGTTCTAACCAATGTTGGTTAATTATGTTTTGATTGACACAATGGAGGGTGTTGCAAAGACGCTGAGGGAATGGAGGTTTGGGAGGTCTTATCCCCGTGTTTGCAGGTAAGAAATTATTTTAATTTTATTACTATCAAATCTTAGATTGTAAGGAAGAAGTGAAATAAGGTTCTTGCTCAAATTAAAAACGATTTGTATCCCGTAGGCTGTAAGTCAACCAGTAACGGATCACTTACCAAAATTGCATGCATGTGAATCAAAAATCTTGTCTTGTCTTGTTAATACTGCACAAATCACCTCCAGATGGTGGCTATAAAGGTGTAGGCCTTAGTGCAATCAAGGCTAGGCACTAGATTTCTGCTTTTTCAAGCATGTTGAAGCATGTTGATTCACATGCATGCAATTTGGGTAGGTGATCCGTTACTGGTTGAACTACAGCCTACGGGACACAACTCGTTTTTAATTTGAGCAAGAAGTTAAGAACCTTATTTCACTTCTTCCTTACAATCTAGAATTGATGATAATGATATTAACATATTTTCTTACCTGCAAACACGGCGATAAGGATTTTCTTACCTGCAAACCCCCATTTCCTGAGTGTCTTCCCACCACGCTCCATTTCTTGATTTTGTTCCACTCATATTGCACGTGTATTGTATGTGTCGTGCGATCGCAAAAATATAGCGTGCGTTAATATGTTCGCGATGCGCGATTCGTTCCGTTGGGTCACGTGACCAGTACTTTAATCAACTTTGATTAAACTTTAACCGGAAGGGGGCAATCATTCTGTTGGAATTTTGTTTTTAATCAATGCTTGGTTACAATGTTTGCCAACGACTTGGACATAACCAACAATGATTAAAAGGAATAGTTTTGATCAACACTTTTATTAACCAATGCAAGATTAAAAGTACATTGTAATCAACACTACATTTATAACCATGGTTGAGCGTTTTTTAATCAACAATTCTTTAACCCGTAGTTTTTTAATACTTGTTTTAACAGTGTAAGGGGATGGAATTATTTATCCCCACTTATTTAGGGTTAATGAAGGGGGATGTGTAGTGTCAATATCGGTAAAATTCACATGTATGAAACGAATGTATACATCTATAGTAATAGTTGAACAAATAATGATTTGTGCATGTGCAATACACGAAATAATAAGCACGTTCAATTCATAATTCTGACAGAATTAAATTATGCTAAATACTCCCGTAAACATCCTCACTGTTGGGAGGCATGTAATCATCGACAAAACCTGCGTTAAAATTTCCCGATGATGGCGCTATAGAGTTCTGCAAATCGTTTACTTGGAGTAGTCCATACTCTCCTTCACCGCTAACATACAGTTCTCCATCGGGCATTCCGTTGGTGTCCAAAGATGGGGCAATATAGCCATATTCGTCGCCTTGCATACCAGGTGAAAGGTCAGAGAACTGTATTTGGTGTCCCATTTTGTTCCGACTTCTATCTAGCTTTCCGTACTCATCCAGATAAGCATGTGTTTCACTAAAGTGTTGTGATGTGTTGGTATTATGATTAAGTTGCCCGTACTCTTCGAGAGAGACATGTTCTTCGCTACCGTTGTGCCTAGATGTGTTGATGCTCAAATCAAGCTGGCCGTAATCATCGAGAGGGAGATGATCATCATGATTGTACCCTGACCTGTCCGGACTTCTGTCAAGCTTTCCGTATTCGTCGATATATGCAGGTGCTTCATTATGGTGGCCTGATTTGTTGAGACTGCGATCTAACTTCCCATACATTGGAGATCCATCAGTACCCTCAAAACCACGGTCTTCCACATTATGGACATGTTTCCTTCTATGAGACCCTTCCCCAACCGCATTTGCCGTTATCTGCACATGTTCAGGTATGTCTTTGAGCGAGTCACCATTCATGCTCGCATCGAACTCAAGATAAATAGGCGTTTCTACGGACTCAGCTCCAGCTGTTAGTCGTACCTCTCTTTGCCCTGCCCCCAATGCCACGTGCCCTGGTGGCATTTGCTCTGATCTCTCACACTGTCCCTCGGTCTCTTCCGATGGCTCCAGGGTATGGTAAACGAGACCGTCTCCCGGATCTTTATCAGCCGGATCTGAACCATCCGCATATCCGGATGCCTTATTTGCGTATGGAGATGAAGACGCCCCCACCCCAGTGTACCAGAGATACCCAGAGGCGTCTTCTTCGGCCTCAGTAAGCGGACCGTCTTCCAGTGATCGCTTCATGTTCTCCGACAGCATCCCAATGGGCATGCTATTCACCCTGGCATTCACTCCGGCATATGTGTGGATGTCGTTTTCTGTGTCGATCTCGTACGGGTTTTCGAGTTCAGCGTTCCCCGATGTTTTTGTTACCGGGAAATCTGTGTAAATCAATTAGATATTTCTATTATAGTTTTTCCGCTCAATTTTATGAATTTCATTCCATTTAATTATCCGAGCAAACAAATTCTCGCGAATTGTGATCGCCGTTACAAATAATGACTTTGCAAATTTGTCATTACATTTTACACAAAGATCATGCCTTTATATCGATGGTCGTTGTCATCGCTGAACGCCTCCTCGGTCACTCAATATAACTGCTTACAATTCAAGAACTGCAGAGGCAGGTCCAGAGATATATGGGCTAAAGGCAAGGAGGTCAGGCCCACCCTCACCCCCCCCCCCCCACCTCACAAATAAAGCGAACATGTTAATAACCCATGATATGTTACATTGTATGAACAAAGTTGAAACTTGGCAAATCAGATTCTTTAATTAATTGCCTATTTGCGAATGTGTTATCGTATAAATAATATCAGTGCGTATAAATTGATTAAATTGCACTAATCCTAAATTTGACAGCCCGAGGCCAACGTTTGCGCGGCAATGCGTCATTTTGAAAACGTTTCAAATTGAGTGGGAATGATCCTTAAAGGGATCTAGTAACTTTGTTGAGATGTGCAAAAACTGATGAATGGTTGATGCAATGTATACTGTTGTTATCTCATATGTCCTCAGGGTATTGTGTGAAAATTTCAGGTCAAATGGACAATGTATGGCCAAGAAATGAGCGAAAATGCAAAGTGATATTGGGTGATATTCACCAACTCACTGCATTCACTTTGTACAGGGATGAAAATCTCGCCCGGAGATTTTCTTATCTAAATACTTCAATCATACATATCTTTGTAATGAAAGGGAAATTTGAAAAACCGAAATCTGTCCATGATTTTATTGTTAATACGAATACAACAAGGTATAAAGGAACCGCTAGAATTACAATTTTATTTTGAGGATTTGGACAATGTTACTAAGTCCCTTTAAAGGTTCTATATATGTCATGGAAATCACATTAAAAACATTTGTTAGCCTATCAGGGATAGTTTTTTCACGTGGATTCCAATTACAATAATATCTTTTTCAATGGAAAAGTCAATGAAACAAGAAATCAACTTGAAAATTCAAATTGGGAACGCCCACAAAAAATGTCTCCAGAGTGAAATTCTGCAAGTGACCTCATCTGTTAATCACAACTCAGTTACTTATAAGATGAACAATGCACCTTCACCAAAGCTGAGCGCCTGCTCACAATAGTATCACATGATTGAATACACTACCAACTAACACACTTTCAATTCAATAGCAGTTGCTATGTGAGAAAAGCCCAACCATCATTATGACAAGAAAGGCACTGACAAGCTATTGTATGGAAGCATGAAGGGCACGCTATTGTGGGCATATTCTTTTTGTCCTTCTCCTTTTCCATCTAATGTAAGCTGACCAGTGATGTCAATAGCTTATCAGTGCTTTTCTTGTCCTTATGATGGTTGAGGTTTTCTGACATACATGTAGCAACTGCTATTGAAATTGAAATTGTGTGGGTTGGAAGTGTATTCAAAGATGTGATACTATTGTGAGCAGGCGCTCAGCCTGGGCGAAGGTGCATTGTTTATCTTACAAGTAACTGAGTTGTGATTGACAGATGAGGTTATATACAGAATTTCACTCTAGAGAGTTTGTTTTTAAGAGGTGGGGCTTAAGGCTTGCCTTAGCAAGATGAACAAAATAATTTCAAAAATATTTTAAAATCAACAAAACATATTTCGGTTAAACAGTTTACAAATATTTGATGTATACACTAATACAGATAAATAGAAGTCAACATGTATTCGCATTACATGGCCCCTTTAATGAATTTGCTCGAAAATGTGATTTATTGAGCGGGGAAAGCTACAGTGGGGTTTTCTTTTGGACTATTTAAAGTTTGGGCACGATTATATGGGTTGGGACATGAGTTTCAGTGTGTTTTATATCCCTCAAAAGAATGTTATATCCATGTATTTGGTCGGATTGCAGTCATATATTATGATAACAAAATTAATCATCCCAACATTGCCCAGAGAGCGTTCGTTGTTCTTTGTAAGTACCAATTTCCCAGGGGTAACAATTGATTGTGTTGTGCTGAAAGTTGTTATTTATTTACTGATATGCATGTGATTCTCAATGCATGTTGTTTCAAAGCTTCAAATTAGATACAAATTCGAAATGAGCGAATGTTCACACAAATCGCTCAGCCAATGAGTACAGTCGTGAGTGTGCTGGTGAAAGACTCGACTAAATTGCTAAAGATTCCACACTCTGGGCCTTTTGGCCACGTTTATATTTTCGTAATTGCCCATCTTTTGAACAAATATGAGGGATACGTAACTTAAAAAGGTGACGGATGCAAACTAACATTGCCTTGGTGATTTGGAAGGACAATATCATGTATCGGCTCCGCCTCGGCATGACAGTACCCCCGGGGGGGGGGGGTACTCGATTTCCGTTGGCGGGGGTGTGCCTCCGCCAACTTCAAAACAGGGTATAAGGAGCGGAGGTGTGCCTAAGGCCAACTTAAAAACGGAGGGTCTAAGGAGCGGGGGTGTGCCTCAAACAACTTAAAAACGGGGTTATACGGAGCAATCGTGGCCGAGACCGAGAGTCGTGTATAAGCGGGGAGGTCCGTCGCCAAAATTGTTCGGGACCGGGCCGAGACCGAGAGCCGTGTAAGCGGGGGGGGGGGGGGGGGGGGGGGGGGGGGGAAGGGGGGTCTTAAGAGCGTTTTATTTTTGGTTTTGCTGAAAATTAGATTATTAAGAGCGGCGATCGTCCTTTTTTAAAATTCATGAAAATGGGACCCTTAGGAGTGGCGATCGGCATTTTGGGGTGAAAATGAGACCCTTAGGAGCGGCCCGATCGGCTGTGAAAAGGGGGTCATTGAAGCGGCACATACCCGTATTGCAAATATACACGAGTACCCCCCCCCCCCCCCCCCCCCCCCCCCCTCGGGGACAGTTCCTCTCGCAGATTAACTCGGCAATGCTTGTACCATCGCCCACGTATATTCGATGATTATTGTCCAACGGGTTGAAATAATAGTCATACTCTTTTGGAGTAAACATAGGTGAAGATTTAAAATATAGGTTTCTACAAAATTAACGCATTCTATTTAGAACAGTCTCTTACAACTAGCGGTACCGAGCATGGTGGCTTAGCGGTTAGAGTGTCCGCCTCATGCACGGGAGATCCCGGGTTCGAACCCAGACCGGGTCATACCAAAGACTTTATAAATAGTACCTTCTGTCTTCTAGCCAGGCGCTCGACATTTATAGAATGGAAAAAGGAAAGTTAATCACACGAGTTACCAGAGGACTGGCCCCCTTATGTAGCTATCGCTACATTTAGTAGACGTGTGGCCTAGGGCTAATGAATCGGAGATAGGCGCCGCCTTATGTGCCATCATTGGCACGGGAAGGACTTAACTTCTTTTTTTAACTTACAACTAGCTCCCCCTTACGATAATAATTTAGTTTTATCCTTGTCCTCAGGTCAAAATGCCACGTTCATTTTACTGTTCCTCGCGACTGGTACCGTATGTAATTCCAAAGATGTAAACATATTACGCTTCCAGTATTTTATTATAAGATAATACATTCAATTTCTTGAATATAAAATCACCCACCTTTCCTTTGTTTGGTCTTGTTAAAGCATCTGAAACAGTTGCATCGTTGCATCCTGATAAGAATAATTAAATCAAAGCAATAGGTCAATCAAATTGAAATATATATATCTACTACTACTACTTCTACTACTTCTACTACTACTACTACTACTACTACTACTACTACTACTACTACTACTACTACTACTACTACTACTGCTACTACTGCTACTACTGCTACTACTGCTACTACTGCTACTACCGCTACTACCGCTACTACCGCTACTACCGCTACTACCGCTACTACCGCTACTACCGCTACTACCGCTACTACCGCTACTACCGCTACTACCGCTACTACCGCTACTACCGCTACTACCGCTACTACTAATATTACTACTAATACTACTACTACTACTACTACTACTACTACTACTACTACTACTACTACTACTACTACTACTACTACTACTACTACTACTACTACTACTACTACTACTACTACTACTACTACTACTACTACTACTACTACTTCTACTACCACTACTACCACTACTACTTCTACTACCACTACTACCACTACTACCACTACTACCACTACTACCACTACTACCACTACTACCACTACTACCACTACTACCACTACTACCACTACTACTACTACTGCTACTACTACTACTATTATTACTACTACTACTACTACTACTACTACTACTACTACTACTACTACTACTACTACTACTACTACTTACTACTACTACTACTACTACTGCTACTACTACTACTACTACTACTACTACTACTACTACTACTACTACTACTACTACTACTACTACTACTACTACTACTACTACTACTACTACTACTTCTACTACCACTACTACCACTACTACCACTACTACTTCTACTACCACTACTACCACTACTACCACTACTACCACTACTACCACTACTACCACTACTACCACTACTACCACCCACTACCACCACTACCACCACTACTACCACTACTACCACTACTACCACTACTACCACTACTACCACTACTACTACCAGTGCTGTAGTCGAGTCCACCCTGTCCGAGTCCGAGTCCGAGTCCGAGTCCCTGGAGTCCGAGTCCGAGTCCGAGTCCGAGTCCCGGACCTCGAGTCCCGAGTCCCGGACATCCGAGTCCGAGTCCGAGTCCCAAGGGGAAAATCTTAATTTGCAATTCTTTTTATAACACATTAGTTTCATTATGATAAATGCCTTACAGTGAACTCTTTATAACATAAATAGTTGTCTGGTTCATTCCATTTGTCAGAGAAATTATATTTTAACTCTTCTTACTACAACAGTTATCTTCATAATAGACACCATCAAAGAAATGACAAAGGGTTATCTGCAGAAATGATTTTGGGCAATGTCAAAGGTTATTATTACAGAGTATGAGACAAATTCAATTAAACAAAATTTAATGAAAAAAGTTCATAAAAAGTGTGACAGACGCCAGACAAGAATTTAGTTTATTTTTTTTCACCCTAAATTTCCCCAAAATACAGTGGATAAGGAACTGCTGCATATCTTTTCCTATTAAGGTAATTCACTGTCAAATGGATTAATGGGATATAACTTTATGTGCAAACAGTCAAGTTGCTGAAAAATAATCATTGTTAAAGTTAAGCATAAATTTCAGCAATTTTCTTATCCTTTTAAGATCACAATTTTCAGCATAAAATATAAAATATCTGAAAATTCACGTTTTGTGCCATAAACTGTCAGTTATGAACATTTGATAACTACTGGACCCATGAGGCTAAAAGCCTAAAATGATTTTAAAATTTGGCCCATTGTAGACATTTTCATGGAATTACCACAAGTTATTACAATCAGAGTATGTCAGTACTGGAGTATATATGTATATTATACTGATAAAGAGAAAGGGATGCTACTTCACATTTATTTTAACAAAATGAATAACAAATATTGTTGTGTATAATTGTAATGGTCGTGTGCGTTCTGCAAAATTTACATTTTGCTTGATGTTTTTTCTTTGTTGAACGATCAACAAACTCTCTATGGTCCATATACCCAAACAGTATGACACGAGAAACTAAAGACATGATTGTTGAATGACTGGTTGATTGAAGATGCAATGCAAACATCAGTCAGTATGTCGATTGTTTTTTTGTTTTTTTTTCGTTATTCGTCATACGCGCGCTGCCGCTGGTATAGCTAGCGTGCGCGGTAGCCTAGCGCATAGCCGAGGATACCGTACTGTACTTGCACACGTACACACGTACCGTGGTACACACATGCTTTACTGTATTGCTTAGTCGCTTCAGCTCAGGCTTTCGTAAATTAATTCACGTTCTGGCCGTAATACTTGACCGTGTCTTGCGTGTTCCTAAACATAAACGACTAATCTCAACGTCTAGTTAGGCATTATAATAGCTTGTTGAGGCGATGTTACGATCATTTTCCAGAATGCCACTCAAGTGAGCAAGGTGCGCTAGAACAACAGGTTTGTATTTGCTTGCGCTGGGTAATTTTAGGCTTGGTACGAACAGTCACGCCACGTTCACGTCACGTCACGTGAAGGTTCTGTACCTTTTGTGAAACAGGTCACCCAAATCTACGAGGTGTTGGGTTACGTGACCCAACAGTTTGTAGATATACTATATGCAATTCATGAAAGCTCACGTAATTTGGCGCTTGCGTAAAACAAATTAATGTAAATTGTCGTTGAGAAGAGACTAATTCTCGGTAAATTTAATCGTGAACGAACCCGTCCTACCTATACTGTAAATACCAATTATAGGCGTACACAGGCCTGGGGGCAGGGGGATGGACACCCCCTACCCCCATCCCCACCCCCTTACATAATTCAAGAAATGTCTTGGTCTCGGCCTCGAAATTTGTGACCGGTCCTGGTCTCGTCCTCGGCTGCGGTCATTTTCTACGGACACCCCCTACCCACACTCCCCCCGCTTACTTCAATTTGTCTGACGAAATATCCCCCCCCCCCCCCTACACCCACCCCTTGAAAAAATCCTGGGTACGCCACTGCCTACAAGTAGCTAGTTCGAATGTCAAATACATTAATTGATTTATTTAATATTGATTGGTTGGTGTGATTGTTTCATTATAATGATTGACTGATTAATTGATAGATTGACTCGATTCAATAACCATAAATAAACACTATTAATCAAATCATTGTTTTATTACTTTTAAACTCATTGATCACTGCAACTCACTCACTCACTCACTCACTCACTCACTTTCACAGGCATGCACATACAACGCGGTTAAGGGCCAGTACGCTCAGACGTCGAGCACGGGAACTTCAGGCGTATGCGAACTGAATTGTCTGCTGCGTGTATCAATTCAGCTGGAAATCAACATTTGCCAAAATCCACGCACGACACGTCTTTAGAAATACTCCAATAACAAGACAAATACTGCAAGTGGTATGGTTGTACATTACCTAAATGACAGAACTGCATATTATCGTCTCAGATTACTCTGAATTATGCACGTACATATTATAAACATAATGATTGAAAAGATTTGATAAGGGGGTATCGGCATTTTCGTCGACATTTTTAAATCTCTTTGTGCGTGTATGTCTAGTCTTAGTAACAAGCGTTTGCAATTTTTAAAATCGTGATTAAACGCTCACGTCACGATTTGGTTAACGCGACACTTCGAGTTTTACCGGCATGGAAAACGACAAATTGTTGGGTCACTTTACCCTACACTTCGTAGATTTGGGTGACCTGTTTCACAAAAGGTACAGAACCGTTCACGTGACGTTAACGTGAACGTGACGTGACTGTTCGTACCAAGCCGTAATTTTATGAACTATAAATAAACGTGGGAAAACGGAAAAAATGCCGGTCTCGTTGCCGGTCTCGGCCCGATTTTCGCCCGAGTCACGAGTCACCATTGGTCGAGTCCGAGTCCGAGACCGAGTCTGTTAGGCTCGAGTCCGAGTCCGAGTCCGAGTCCGGAGAAATACGGACTCGAGACCGGTCTCGAGTCCGAGTCCGGGCTCGAGTCCTACAGCACTGATTATTATTATTATTATTATTATGCTTGCGATAAGAAACATACTACGGTAGAAACCTCTTTGTAACGAGTTACCTGATATAGAGTCATATTGACTATAGAGAGTCATATTGACTATTATGCGCTATATAAATATATATTATTATTATTATCACAAGGTAGTTTCATAGGTCCAGGTTCTATGAATGTTATTGTTTTAAAGCCCTGTTCGAGATATATCTGATATAACGAGGTAAAGTCATTGGACTGAAGGTGCTCATTTTAAAGAGGTTTCACTGTAGTACTTTTCCTGGACAAAATCTTGTATGATTTTCAGACTGTTTTATAGTGGAACCTCATTACAACAAGGTTCTTGGGACCTTGAAAATAACCTTGTTTTATCAGGGTTAAGATGTGGAAAGTTATTTTTTGGTTCTCAAAGGACAAAATGGCCCGTATTCACAAAGGAGGTTTGTACAAACCCCGGTTCAAACCCCGGTTCAAACCCCGGTTCAAACCCCGGTTTACATCTATGGAATGCCAATTGTAAACTGATGGAGAGAGAATGTGTACCATCAACATTGTTAACAAGTAAGGAATTTACATTCTCTCTCCATCAGTTTACAATTGGCATTCCATAGATGTAAACCGCGGTTTGAACCGGGGTTTGTACAAATCTCCTTTGTGAATACGGGCCAATATGTTGGGTATAGACGAATCCGGTTTCAAGTCTATAGGGCCATAACTGCGGGGCTTCCAAGAGTACAACAAAAGATAATTTGAATAGGTTTTAACCGTTAAATGCAACATGTCAGGTGTCATTATTTTCTCCTAAGCAATCAGTGACCTTTGTTCAGCATGCTAGACATGCTTGAAGCCCCCCAGTTATGGCAGACGTAGACTTGAAACCTGATTGGTCTATATATGGCCACAGCTTGACAAGTGATACCCTCTATTACAACAAATTACCCGATTGAACGCGACAATTCTATTTGTTCAGGTACTTTGTTATTTTATAGTGTTTTAGCCCTGATGCAACAAGATAACATATATCACAAGGTAAATTCAATGGGCCAAAGGTGCTCGTTAACATGAGGTTCCTCTATCTGTATACTGAAAGAAAATTGATTGATTGTAGTATGTATTATGCATTTTGTTGTAATATTCATCTTACATATTAAAATTGTATATTGATATATATTCTTAGATCATTATTACAGATGAAATTTTATGTAACTTTTAGATTATCTTCTTTTTGTATTCAGTAGAAGTTTTTGATCTCTTTGTACAAACTGTTCTTTTCAGTACTGTTACAGTATAATGTAGTGTATTAAATCGACTACCGTAAACCGGGGTGACTTTGGCCGCCGGGGTGACTTTGACCACTTTTTGAGATGAATGTATTTTCATCATGCCTCACTTTTTAGAACAAATTTCTTATTGTTCCAAAAATATTCTTATAGGGTAGTGTAAAGAATCAGAAATTAGTTCTAAAGAATGAGACTTGATTAAAATACATTGTACATCCTTTTCAAAAAGTGGCCAAAGTCACCCCGGGGGCCAAGTCACCCCAGTTTACGGTATCATATCTTGTGTGCACAACTCGTTAGTACTACATGTAAAATGTACCATGCTACCATTCAAATCTGCAATTAACATACTCGGCCAAAAATCAATTCAATATGAATCAAAACTGTAATACACAAATAAGGTACATACATGTAGTTATCGACAGAACGTATAATCCATGTGTCTTACAAGTACAATGTAACTTAATACACATGTGAAGAAATAGACTATAAAATTTATCCAAAATCATAAAAGTGTCCCCCTAATTTGAAGTAGCACAACTCAATGAGAAAAAAATCAACACTATTACATAAATAAGGTACATGATTACTGAAAAAAAAACCTCATAAGACATGTGTCTTACAAGTATCCTACTGAACATGTAAACAAATTATAAATTTCTACAAAATCTTCAATGTTCCCCCATAAATGTTCATAGGGTTCAATTACAAAGTCAATGTCACTGTTGCTTTAATGCAGACAGGGCTAGCAGTTGCATAGGGAGGGGAAGCTCCTTGGTGAAGCCCCCCCCCCCCCCCCTTCCTCCCAGCCCTTTGCTTTACTATTTTTCTTGTCTTTCGGTTTTATGTGCTCGCAGGTTGGATCCCACCTTACAAAATTCTTGCAATACATCACTGAGGGCTGAAAAGTATCTCCTGAAAGTAACATTTTATCATTTCTTTCCTTGGAAGACAAAACTGACTTTTATGTATTCATTAATTTATCAAAACCTGCGTGTACTGACTAACAAGGGGAAACAGACCGCTATAGACAGGTTCTGTCTGCATACCACTTGATGAATAAAACATGCTTCCAAAATAACTGAATTTATTTATTGTTTGGTTAAACAATTGTTTTCATTTAATTTTGTTAATAGGTGACACCCTTTGGGTGGCCACTAGGTTGGCTGCTAGAGATCTATCACCTCTATAGATAGGTCCCATAATTGTTTTTCTTGGCAGGGGAAAACTTTTGGTAGCCACTATAGGCAGGTTGGCTGCTGTAGACAGGTGGCTGCTATCAAAAGAAAGGTTTGTCAGAGTTTCATATCACATCGCCAGAGGCGTAGCTTGGTCAGACTGATTAGGGGCACACCTTTAATATGTATGTATGTATTCATTTCCCCCCAACATTTTCCCTCTTATGTTTTCTATTGTCAATTTTTTGCCCCCCCCACACTATTTTTGTTGAATCTTTCCCCCCCACCTGTTAGCCGCTCCATGGCATATTGCCAGAGGAGGAGCTTACTCATGGTTCCTCTCTCAAGTTTTTTTTCTTTTTTTTCAAAGAATCGTTTTCCGATTCTGTGAATATTGTCCTCTTTCACTATTTCTTGCTATCAGTGTCGGTACATATACTGAAGTTTGAATAATGCAGGTGTCATATGTATGACGCACCTTTCCCGGGGGTCAAGAGGTGTGTCATACAAATGACACCTGCATAAGCTTGTATTTGTATATTATTTCTTCATATGTATAGTACAGTGGACACGTCTTTGGTAAATCTGTTATTTGTCTTATATAGATGAGAAATCTGTACAAAGTAGCAGAGGTTTTGAAATCAATGTATTTATTATCATGTACAGTCAAACCATCACTATGACATAAATCCTTATCATAATATAATAAAACCCTCTTCAATATGAGATGGAACATTTGCTTGGTATTGACTACTTTCTTTACTAATGCTGGGGAGAAAAACGGCAAACAAGGTGTTGCAAGTATATATTGTGTGTGTTGAGTGTGTGTGCTGTTCTTGTATAGTTGTTAAAGTGATGAAAGGTTACAGTGAGACCGCTATATAATGAGCTCCGTTAAAAAGAGCTACTGTACCTGATTTAGCAAGATAATTTCAATAATAAGATCCAGGTTCTATGTACATTATTATTCTTAAGCGGCCCTGATACATCTAGGTTAAAAGGGATCTAGTAACTTTGTTGACATGTGCAAAAAATGATTAATGGTTAATAAAATTTGTATTGTTGCGATATGTCCACTGACTAATGTGTGAACGTTTTACGCTAAATGGATGTTATTATGGCCGAGCAATGAACAAAAATGCAAAGAGATATTTGCTAACTCATTGCAATGAATTTGTTAATTATAAATATCCAGTGGATACTAATCTGAACACCTCAATCATACTGAAGAGAATTTGGAAAACCCAAAGCTGTTCCATGTTTCTATTGGTAATATGAATACAATGAGGTATGTGAGAACCGTTAATGTTCCAAGTAAATTTTGAGGATTTTGACAATTTTACTAGATCCCTTTAAGGTAAAAAAAAGGTTGGCAAGAAGGAGACTATGTAAACATTTGAAATGCAGTAAAATAAAGCTACCATTTTATTCACAATCCAACATAGAAATATAAAGAAATACAAAAATAGCTGCTTTTCTCAAGTATATACCGTATGCGTTAATTGCATGCAAGCCATGAGAAGGGTCTCTTTCAAATACTTTACAAGGTCTGTATTCAAGCATTGTGTATGCTTGCTTACTATAGTGCAGATGCATTTTGGTTTCCAAAACGACACCCGGTCACCCAAAAGGGGTTGCCATTAGATCACATAATTACATTCAAATTGTATGAATGTTCAAATGTTTTGTTGATAATATTAATGGAAGCAATTTACTTCATATGGTAGGGGAAATAATAACAAGGCGATTGCTGTTATTACAGTTCTAGCCAGTGTTTATTTCTGCAGTATTCTTCTTCGATGTCAACATTAACACAGGGTTACCTGACATCAAACAATTCCAAGCAGTTTTGATCCATGATTGTCAGTGACAAACCATGATCGTTTTGACTACAGCATTATAGAGTGTGCCCATCCTTCAGCAAGACGATTAATCCACATTGCTGCTCTCTACCCAGGAGTAAAAATGGGTACTTGGTCGGTTGTTAACCCCTTGACTATGTAGGAACCGGTCGGGCTGTGTACAAGGTCTATGGGGATTTCAGAATCTCAAAGCAAACAGGTTAATAAGGTTCAGCGCTCGTTGGGCAGCTGGGCTAGTATGCTCCCCAGGGAGTTGAGACGGTGCACAAGATAATTGCGCGGGTTTGACCTGTACCTGATGACCCAGGGTAATATACATTTGAATATCTTGGACTAAAAGTGCTTAACATGTATTGATAATAATTTAAAACTTGTGTTGTTTATATATAATTGTATTTATACTTCATTGTATTGATTGATTACATAATGAACATTTAATATCATATTATGCACTGAAATCTTATCACAATAATTAATAATATAATACCGATAGTTGTCATTTTATATATCTATTACTTGAAATTTAATTGCAGTACATCATATATCATGAGGGTTTCTATGATTCACCATTATATTATAAATTAACATTAATTAATTATCATTTAGACAAGTTTAAGAATGTAATTTTGAATAGTTGAATTTTTTAGGTCGTTTTCATTATATACATGTAATTCAAATTTCACAATTATTGTTTGTTTTGATTTAATGTTTAGCACGTGCAATTCAGCTTGTTTGCTGCCATACGTGTTTAAAATAAATACCATGAATTAAAAAAATAATAAATAGAAACACTGTATTAAGCGCGCCATATAAATATAATTTGTATTATTATTATTATTGCCAACCAAAGCTACTCAAGTATCTTTGTACACTTATTACACAAAGTGCAGGTTTTTCCACTAAACAAATAAATATGAATGCTAACGTGCACCCCAAGTTACTATCTCTTGGTGATTGATTGCAAACAGACATAATAATATTAGTGATACATGTACAAACATTTATATTGCACATCTAATATAACTACTGTATATACTCTACTGCATTTATTTGATTTTATAGGGTTTAATGGAAGATTGTTTTGAAGTGTGTATCCAATGACCAGGGCCATATCCATGGAAGCCCGCTAGCTTGGTTACTTGCTATTAAAGTCTATTTTGGATGATGTAGCCAATAATAATACCTAGATCTTTTAGTTGCTAACAAAGGTTGACTTAGTGGGTACCCAGTTGACCCTAATCGGGGACTAGGAAAACTGTTTGTTGCTCTTTAAACTGCACATTAAAAATACACCTAGAAAGGATCTTACCTAGCTGGGTTTCATGAGTATGTGGCCAGGCTAATAATAATAATGATAATGATGCACGCCGCGAGCATCGAACATGGAACGTGCATTATGATTATGTTACCACCATTATTATTATTACATTAAAAAAGAGCTCTGTCGTACCTAAGGTACCTAATAAAAACCAGGTAATTTCATAGGTCAAGGATCTGTAGCACATTTCATAAAACACTTGCAATTGTTGTAAGTGTCCAATTTGGTGAACAGCCAATCAGCGTGGAGCATTACAGCTATTGCCATGGTTGTTACAATAATTGGACACAATTGCAAGTGTTTTATGAAATGGGCTACAGATTGTAACAAGATATCAGATATAATAGAGGTAAATTCAATGGACTACAGGACCAATGTGCTCGTTATTATGAGGTTACACTGTTGTTGGATTCACTGGGACCTTCACTGGGATGTGTCTTCATGTGATGGTTAAGATAGTCTTTACGGGCAAAGGCTTTTGAACATACATCGCATTTGAATGGTTTCTCTCCAGTATGTATAATTCTCATGTGGGATTGAAGGTGCGGTTTTTGAGTGAAGGCCATTTCACATACGTTACATTTGAATGCTCTTTCGCCCGTGTGTGTTTTCATGTGCAAGCTGAGAGAGGCGGGTTGTGTGAAATCCTTTGAACATAAGAGGCATTTTAAAAGTCTTACACTAGAGTGAGTTCTCATGTGACAAATAAGCAATTTTCGACTAGTGAAGGCCTTTTCACAAACTGTACATTTTACTGGTCTTTCCCCAGTATGTGTTCTCATATGGAGAGTTAGATCATACTTTCTAGGGTAAGCCTTTTCACATATGGTGCATTTGAATGGTTTTTCTCCAGTGTGCGTATTCAAGTGCCTTTTCAAATAGGGTTCATGAGCGAAGGATTTGGCACAAATGTGGCAAATGAATGATTTTTTACCAGAATGATTACTCATGTGTTTTTTCAGGCCAGGTTTGTTGTAGTAGCCCTTCGAACATAAATTGCATTTGAATGGCTTTTCACCAGAATGTGTTTTTATGTGTTGCCGCAGACTTTCACTTCTGCTGAAGGCTTTGGGACATATATTGCATTTAAATGGCCTTTCTCCAGTATGTGTTCTTATGTGGCTCTCTAGGTGTCTTTTTTCAAAGAAGGCCTTTGGACATATCGTGCATTTGAAGTGTCTTCCACGGTGAGTTCTTATGTGTGCATGTAGATCAGTTGGCTTGGTGAATGCCTCTGAACATCTGTGGCATACGTAGGGTCGTTCACCAGAATGCGTGTTCACGTTTGGATTCAGTGAATCTTGATTGGCCAAGCCCTTTTCTCCGCTAGACCCTTCATCACCATGTTTTTCCAATAATGGTGCAGTTTTTAATTCTTTATCAGTCTTCTTGTTCTTCTTGTTAAACCGAAAAGTTCTCTCGTATGGAAAATAGTCTGAATCCGGATCCGACTCTTCAGATGAGGAACTACTCCACCATGATCTATCAGCTTTTGGAACCTGTGCACGAACTCTTCTTGGAGTGGTCACATTGGTGGAAAGGACTTCTTCGGTCTGCCGAACAGGACCACTGTCCTCTGTCACGCAACCACTGCCTTCCCCCATGTGTGTTTGCAGGTGCGTGGTGAGATCGGATTTCACAGTGAAGCTCTCGGAGCACAACTTGCATATGAATGGATTCTCAACATCGCATTCAAATATGACCTCGATGAAGTCATGGGCCTCTTTTCCTGGAACCTCAGACATAGTCCTACTACATGAAGGAATTGCTCTATCAGCTTCTGGATCTTGCGCACTATCTCTTCTTGGAGTCGCCACTTCAGGGGTAATTACTTGTTCGTCAATATGCGTAATTGTCTGTCCCTGCAAAAAGATGGGGTTCTTGTCGCAAGTGTCATCATCACCACGATGCTCAAACATGGAACTGCTACATGACTCACTTGCAACGTTACTTGCTCTTAGATCGTGCACACTATCTCTTCTTGGAGTGGCCACTTCAGAGGTAATTACTTGTTCATCAATATGCGTAATTGTCTGTCCCTGCAAAAAGATGGGGTTCTTAATGCAAGGGTTATCATCACCACGATGCTCAAACATGGAACTGCTACATGAATCACTTGCAAAGTTACTAGCTCTTGGACCTTGCGCACTTTCTCTTCTTGGAGTGACCACTTCAGGGGTCTCTTGTTCAGTCTGTTGATCAGCACAACTCTCCTCTTTCATGCAAGCATCACATTTCAAGAGACGGTTCCCATGCCGACTGTCCAGGTACAGACAGTTGTCCACCAACACCTTGTGACATGACTGACATTTAGAAGATAATTTCCTCAGGTCCAGCTTCCTCAACACGATTTTCGCCGTCTTTCTCTGCTCCCTGAATAGATCCAAATTATTCTCTTCTCCCCTTTCTGAATCATGAAAAATAAAGAGAGAATAGAATTAGGACAAGTTTTGTCATACATAATTAAGACTAGATGAATCTTCGACTGAGTGCAGTCAAAATGAATGCCTCCGCCATTGCACGATTTTAATGAGCAGTCACGTTTGACCTAGTGACCCTTTCAATCTAATTATATTGGCTCCTCAAAAATACGTACATGTACCAAGTTTGATATGGCAATATATCAACCAATTTTTGAGATATTTAGTCAACCTGCACACCATTGCAGTACAAACTATAGTTATAACTCCACCATGCTCGAAAGGTACATACAATTACAAACAAACGACTAAGTAAAAACCCTGTTATCATTCAAAAAGAGCCGTTAGAACTCAAGAGGGTGCTCTCTAAAAACTCATTGGTCTTAACTATTTTTCATACAAAACCATGCATGGGATATTAAAAAAAAAAATGATTAAAAAGAGATATCATCAACAACTATTTTAAAAAATTATTTTGATTTTGTTCAAAGAAGTCTATTTATAAGCATTTTGTTTTCTTTTTCTAAAAAGTCAAGATGTCCCCCGGCAGGGTAGACTTATAAAATAAAATATTTTGATATCAATTTTTACAACTATGAAAGCATTGGAAAGGGAATGATTCTCATTTCACATGAACTTAAAACCAAGCAATTTAGTGTCAAGGGGCATTTCGGGAAGTACCTTTCTTCATTTAATAAGTCATGTGACCTTTGACCTCACGACCCCAATATCTAATCACTTCTTTCGCTCATTAAGATACCAAGTGTGGTGACAATATGTCTATTGGTTCTTGAGATATCGCGATGAGCTATTTTTGCATATATATAATGAGCCGTGTGACCTTTGACCTCATGACCCCTTTAATCTAATAAATTCATTGGCTCCTAAAGATACATCCATGTACAAAGTTTGGTGACAAAACCTCTATTGGTTCTGGATATATTGCGATAACAAGCCATTTTTGCATATAATGAGCAGTGTGACCGTTAACCTTCGACCTCAGGACCCCCAAAATCCAATCAGTTCATTGGCTCCTCAAGATACATACATGTACTAAGTTTGGTGACAATTCATCGATTGGTTCATGAGTTAATCTATGGCAGTTCACAATTATTTTAGTTGTTAGTACAATGATCCTGGCTATTGAAGATCTATACATTCATGTACCAAGTTTGATTAATGCTCAAAATGGTTCTTGAATGTGATAAAAAGAATGTAACTGATATCAGGGCAGATGGACTTCCCACTCACTAGATTTGTACAAAATATTTTAAGCTGAAATAAATAAAACAATTTCAAATATCATTTGTGGCAAAATATCACAATTCTATATTCTAATACTAGCTCTAAAATGTCTCCTTTGTCGTCATTTGTAGTTACAACTTATAATTACTTGAATAGCAAATGTATTTCATTTAATATTACCATCATGTTCATGATCATCCTCAGATATGCTGTTGAGTACATCGTCATGTGACATATCAGATGATTCTAGGTTGACAAGAGGTTGTGCCAGATTCCAAATATCTGAAGCCTCAGGTGCTTTTTCAGACGTATCTAAATGAATATATCAAGAAAGAAATAGGCTTTGCAACTCAGTCAACCCTTGTGAGGAAAAAAAAGATTGGCTATTTCTGACAAAATCAGTCTCTTGTTGGCAAGATTAAAAATTAAGATTTGTGTAGTAACATAAAGAATTGTTCACTAGCTTTAAACGTGATCTACAAAAACACCGAAAATCTCTCTGAAAAGTGTGCATGCATGCTCATATGTATGTGTTCCCAAAATGCATTAATTTGTAACCCTTTGTTTTATTTTTGTAGTAACAAAAATAATTGTTCACTAGCTTTAAACTTGATACAAAAGATAATTAACAACTGAAAATTACTTTGAAAATTGTGCTGATATGTTAACAAAAATTTATACATTTTTCACTTAAAGGCATATTTTCTTTTAAAAGATTCTGTTTACAATTTGCATTGGCAAGGACTTTTTGGTTATGTTTAACTAATTAATATAAATACCTTCATGAACATCCGCAGATATACTGTCAAATACATCGTCATGTGACACATCAGGTGATTCCAGGTTGACAAGAGGCTGCCCAAAGCTCAAACTTTCTAATTCATCTGGTGCTTGTTCTGAAGTATCTACATTTGAGAGAAAAATGTCCGCAAAAATGAAAAATGAGATTTGCCCAAAGTCAGCAAAGTACTTTAATTTTCATTCCATAATTCCCCTTCTGATAGTTAAAGGGATAGTTGAGTTTTGGTATAGAGGGCTCTACACAAAATAATCTTTTTGTGAGATAATGAAAAACTGAGTGTTAAATTCGAAAGAGCATGCAATTTTAATGAGAATAAACTTGATTTGATCAAAATCGGTTCAGAAATGGCTGAAATATCCAAAAACATAACCATTTGTAATAAATGTGGGGCCCCACAATTATTTGATAATTTTGAACCAGCCATTAAAAAATTGTTAAAAATGCTTCCTCTTTTCACAAATTTACAAAAGAGGTTTTTAAATAGTCGTTGATTATCTGAGCTACCTAATCACTATTTCAACAAAACATCACATGCACAATATTTTATTTAAAATGGTTGAAACAGACGAGTGTTTAGAGAGCGCGGTCTTGAGTTTTAACGGCTCTTTTTTAATGATAACAGGCTTTTTTGTATTCGTTTCGAGCATGGTGGAGTTATAACTATTAGTTTGTAATGTAATGGTGCATGTTTTGGTTACTAAAATCAGTTTGACCAAAACTGTACTCTCTTTACCAGAACTCAACTATCCCTTTGAGTCTGTACCAATCTTGTTCAGAATCCAAACATTTGTCTTCCTATCTTGCCAAGCCTTCTGTAGCACCACATCTCAACAACCCTAAATTAATTCTATGAGTACATGTAGGGGCCCATCATCCTTTAATGAATACTAAATCTCTATGAATAAAGACCCTATTTTCAGATTACGAAAATGACTTGGTTTTAGTGAGTGATCCCTCTTTTACATTTAAACTAGGAAGCAGTGAAAACAAAAACATCGGGGCTCAGGGCGAATTTGCCCCCGAAATGCCAAAAAGAGCCCCAAGGTTCATAAAAGAGCCTCCTTAATTTTGCATAGAGTTCAATTATTTCACTGCCACTGCCAGGAAGCCTTATTCATTGATCTCAGTGTGTTCCAAGATTTGGAATAGTGACCCATCCTCTAACTTCAATCTGCATCTTTATGACTAGCAACCCCTCTTTGGGAAATTTCATGAATTTATTTGTCACCTTGTATGAAAAATGTAGTGCCTTTTTTAATAATCGACCGTTTTCATATTGATAAGGACGGTTTTGTCAACTTAAAGATCTAAAATAATTTGTCACTGTTGCTGAAAAAAAAAGTTGTAGATCTTGTCAAAATTTACCAGAAGGGATCACTGGAACTCTGCCTTCGACCATAGGAACAGCCTTGTAGATAGTCAAAGATGGTTTCTCCTCAACTAAATCTGATGTCCCTGGGCTCAATGGAACAGCCATCATCACACTTGTCGAAACCTGAAGACACTTAGAGTCAGCCGAGTTTGACTTTGAGATGTCATCATCACCGCTGGAAATCTGATAGGACGGCCTGATGCAGAACTTGGCGTGGATTTCAAGCAGGTGGAAGACGAAGTCTTCATCTCTCAAGACATTGCCAGGGATCTCAGAGTCATGTTGTTGTTGCTGCTGTTCTTCAAAGAAAATGGTCCTTTGTTGCATCCATAACTCAGAAGTGAGTACATCACGGAGGTAGATCACACATGGAGTGCTGTTCTTGTATAGTGTGTCAGCTGACTCCATCCTGGATACCTGAAGGCTGGATGAAACCAAAAGGAGAAATATATTGATCTTCTAATATTTCACAACACTGAAGGGCAATTCCATGATTTAATTTTTGTTTTTTTTCCATTTTTTTCCTAGGGGGGCTGCACGGGGTCTTTTGCTTGAATACCATCATCCCCATACAATTACAAAGTTGTGGGCACGTCTTCAAAGAGAATGCCGAATTGTGACGAGTGCATGTCAAGGCAATTTGAGGGATCGACAATAGCTGTAAGATATTCGCCGATGGCGGCGCTATATTACTTTGGTTGTGCTGCTTACTTCGGGTACAGGCGCGCATAAATAGCTTTCTTATTGAAATCAGCCAAAATCACAATGTGTCGTTTTGAAGAACAGGTCTAAAAGTAAAAGTGATTCAAACATTGATTTTAATCACAGTTTAGATGAAAGTAATTTTGGTATGTGGATCCGTTGCGGATGAAATGATCAAAATTAGCCGGCAAAACTTCATGAATTCTTCATGTGTAGCTGTAGGATTTCGGCGTTCTTACATAGAAAATGCATGCAGTGTAAAAGATCGGAAGTAGGTTACTAGGTAGCACAACCAGAAGCTGGACCCGCTGAACCAACAGCGCGCGTCGACTAGTGCTGTAACTGACCTTGATGATCGGATCGTTTGATCGGATCGGCAAAATTTTATCGATCTTCGAAATCGGATCGATGATCGGGATCGGATGATCGGCTAAAAAAAAAAAAAAAAAAAAAAAAAAAAAAAAAAAAAATCGTTTTTTTTTCTTTGGAAAATGATCCCCAAAAAACACATTTTGGGAATATAAATGAATACCAAAGCAACATATATCCATATTAATAAGCCCAAGGTAATCTTGTACGGGTATGCTTTCATTTCAAACTGATTACCTCTTCTTTTACAAAATTACTCACGCCGATTGTGAGCTTAGTCCCATGTGATTAATTTGGCGTAACCTTTCAGAGAAACATGGGACTAAGCTCAGAACCGGCGCGAGTAATTTTGTAAAAGGAGAGGTGATCAGTTTTAAATGAAAGCATACCCATACAAGATTACCTTGGGCTTATTCATATGGATATATGTTGCTTTGGTATTCATTTATATTCCCAAAATATGTTTTTGAGGATCATTTTCCAAAGAAAAAAAAAAGGATTTTTTTTTTTTTTTTTTTTTTTTTTTTTTTTTTTGTTGCCGATCCGATCTTCCGATTTTTTCTGCATGATCAGAAATCGGCAAAAACGGTCCGATCATGTATGATCGGATCGTGATCGGCATGCCGATCCGATGATCGGTTACAGCACTAGCGTCGACCAATCAAAAACAAACATGTCATTCAACGCCCTCTAGCGGCAAATAGTTATATCTATACTAGTTATGTCTATTGATAATTTTCGATCCCTCGAATTCAAGCAAATATTTTCATTAAAACAAACATCAGCTCTGGCTCTGCCTCTGCTTCTTTCTAAATCTAATTTCTACATTTAATTTTAAATAGATCATCATAAAATTCATACTCGTCATAGTCATACGTCATAGACATAATTCATATTGACAAATCAGAAATCGGCTATATCTTCCAATGCGTGCCCCGGGCACATATTCGATTTTGAGTTTGGCGAAAGTAGTTCCGGCGTAACACAGTATATACTACTAGTAGTATATAACTGTTATATACTAAGTACATGTATTATATATCTGTAATATACTACTAGCAGTATCCTGTCCGGGCTTCCAGCCAAACACGCATTAAGAATGTTCAATATATATATTTCAACACTAGTAAACTCTCTTAATATAGTACACTATTACGTGCCCATTATGTATTTAAGAGATGGGTTAGGGCACCTGTTAGTGTACTATATAACTAGTACACCAACAGGTGCCCTAACCCATCTCTTAAATACATATTGGGCACGTATTAGTGTACTATATTAAGAGAGTTTCCTAGAGCTGTAATTAATATTGAACATTCTTAATGCGTGTTTGGCTGGAAGCCCGGATAGGATACTGTCTAAAGAAGGCTAGCGTGGCTGATAATTGAAGGTAGAGGGGAAATAGGGGTTGAAACTACATTAGTGTTGACTTGCAAGACCTTTTAGTGCCAAAATGGGAATTTACCTTAGTGTGGAAACACGTGCCCAATGCTATGCATTACATGTATGATGGGATCAAGTAGAACAAGTGCCCAATGCACACTTAATGCAATGCATTGGGCACTCGTTCCCCCACTGAGATACATTTTAAAAATCGCACTTAAGAGTTTCAACTTTCAACCCCTATCTCCCCTATTTATTCAAGATAGGCCATGGTATCCCTTTAAACCGTTACTCCTATATATCTGGGCGGACGATCTGGGTTTCCCAAACGATTTAGCAAATCCCTTCTGATTTATTTAGAAGTAGTGATGTAGGCCACAGATTTAATTCCTTAGTGAAAATGCGCATGATACATTTACTAAAAGAACCGCTACTCACCATGTCTTATATGATAAAAGAAAATTTTAGCGGCATCGGAGCGGATTCGAACCCATGATACCAAGTGTTGATATCAAGTCCACATCGTAACGTTACCAATAGGCTATGTAACCCGCTGATGGTGAAAGTGGGCTCATTGTATATATATATATCATGCTACCCTAATCCATTGTAATCGTAGGAAACTCTTGATAACAAACCCGTGCCCAAATCGATCCATTATGTACATGTTGGGCACACACACGGACATGTGCCCATACCGATCTCTCTGGGACATAGTGGGCACGTGTTAGTTTAGTAGTGCGATTTAGGGAACACTGTCAGTTAGTGACTGTTTGAGGATATGAATGTTGGTTGCGTTTGTTATGTGCATCAGTTTATTTTTTTGGAAATGTACCAAAACGTCCACACGATTGTCTACGTATGACTATAATAGAACAAATATATACCATCGACGAATAGTCTGCTACGAAGTCGTGAGCGCAGTGGTTCTTTGAGTAAATGTATGATGCGCATTTTCACTAAGGAATTAATTATGTGGCCTATCACTGCTTATAAATAAATCAGAAGGGATTTGCTAAATCGTTTGGGAAACCGAGATCCTCCGCCCAGATAGGATTAACTGTTAAAAGGGATACCATGGCTTATCTGGAATAAATAGGGGAGAGAGTTAGAGAGTACTGGACTGATTAATCCCAACTGGTATCAAATGGTACCAGTTGGTAACTCATTTTCAACTGTTTTTTCGACCTGGGTATACATTGAGGGACAAAGTATTGATAAAAATACGTTCGCGTGCCCAACGCATTGCATTTAGTGTGCATTGGGCACTTGTGCTACTTGATCCCATCATACATGTAATGCATAGCATTGGGCACGTGTTTCCACACTAAGGTAAATTCCCATTTTGGCACTAAAAGGACCTGCAAGTCAACACTAATGTAGTTTCAACCCCTATTTCCCCTCTATCTTCAATTATCAGCCACGCTAGCCTTCTTAAGAGAGTATCCTATCCGGGCTTCCAGCCAAACACGCATTAAGAATGTTCAATATTTATTACAGCTCTAGGAAACTCTCTTAATATAGTACACTAATACGTGCCCAATATGTATTTAAGAGATGGGTTAGGGCACCTGTTAGTGTACTATATAACTAGTACACCAACAGGTGCCCTAACCCATCTCTTAAATACATATTGGGCACGTATTAGTGTACTATATTAAGAGAGTTTCCTAGAGCTGTAATTAATATTGAACATTCTTAATGCGTGTTTGGCTGGAAGCCCGGATAGGATACTGTCTAAAGAAGGCTAGCGTGGCTGATAATTGAAGGTAGAGGGGAAATAGGGGTTGAAACTACATTAGTGTTGACTTGCAAGACCTTTTAGTGCCAAAATGGGAATTTACCTTAGTGTGGAAACACGTGCCCAATGCTATGCATTACATGTATGATGGGATCAAGTAGAACAAGTGCCCAATGCACACTTAATGCAATGCATTGGGCACTCGTTCCCCCACTGAGATACATTTTAAAAATCGCACTTAAGAGTTTCAACTTTCAACCCCTATCTCCCCTATTTATTCAAGATAGGCCATGGTATCCCTTTAAACCGTTAATCCTATATATCTGGGCGGACGATCTGGGTTTCCCAAACGATTTAGCAAATCCCTTCTGATTTATTTAGAAGTAGTGATGTAGGCCACAGATTTAATTCCTTAGTGAAAATGCGCATGATACATTTACTAAAAGAACCGCTACTCACCATGTCTTATATGATAAAAGAAAATTTTAGCGGCATCGGAGCGGATTCGAACCCATGATACCAAGTGTTGATATCAAGTCCACATCGTAACGTTACCAATAGGCTATGTAACCCGCTGATGGTGAAAGTGGGCTCATTGTATATATATATATCATGCTACCCTAATCCATTGTAATCGTAGGAAACTCTTGATAACAAACCCGTGCCCAAATCGATCCATTATGTACATGTTGGGCACACACACGGACATGTGCCCATACCGATCTCTCTGGGACATAGTGGGCACGTGTTAGTTTAGTAGTGCGATTTAGGGAATACTGTCAGTTACTGACTGTTTGAGGATGGGTATGAATGTTGGTTGCGTTTGTTATGTGCATCAGTTATTTTTTTGGAAATGTACCAAAACGTCCACACGATTGTCCACGTATGACTATCGACGAATAGTCTGCTACGAAGTCGTAGGTGCGCAGTGGTTCTTTGAGTAAATGTATGATGCGCATTTTCACTAAGGAATTGATTCTGTGCGTGGCCTATCACTGCTTATAAATAAATCAGAAGGGATTTGGGAATCCGAGATCCTCAGCCCAGATAGGAAAGGGATACCATGGCCTATCTTGAATACATAGGGGAGATAGGGGTTGAAAGTTGAAACTATTGATTTTGAAAATGTTTCTCAGTGGGGGAACGAGTGCCCAATGCAATGCATTACATGTGTGATGGGCTCTTCTCTTTTTCGTCGCACATGTGCCCATCGCACATGTAATGCATTGCATTTGGGCACATATTCCCATTCAGAGGTAAATTTTAAAAACGCACTTAATATATAATGGTGCATCAATTAGGTCAACACTAATGTAGTTTCAACCCGTATTCGATTCTTTTAGTCTGCTACGAAGTCGTAGGTGCGCTAATTTTGTACAGATATATAAGAACAGTTTTATGCGTTTCATGTTGATTGGGCAAAGGCAATTAAATTTGATTAAACCGTTTGACATAAAACAAAACAAAAAACATTAGCCGTGTCGATGAGAAGTTAAAGACTATGTACACCTGGCAAGCTTTCATTAATTATTATTTTTGTTTATGGTGTGTTCTTTTTGTTTATAGTATATAGACCAGTGAATGGTGATATTGACGTATATTATGTTTCCTTGTTTATTTAGCTTTGTTATATTTACTCAAATGTATAGTATCTTATTGCCTTGGTATCTAGTTCAGTTCATTTTATATAGTTACCAACCCGTATTATATTCATTACCGCTAACCATTCCATCTTCAACTATATCAGCATCTGTTAATCACATTATCCCGTTCATGTCTTGTACTTTGTTGGAGCAAAAGAACGGATGCACTATACACATAAAATAGATCTGTTCTTTTAGTCATGCATAATTGCAGTCGTTAAATCACGCTTTGGTATACAAATCGGATAGTAGAAGATGGTCTGATCTGTTTCAGCAAATTCGTAACTATGGTGTTCTTATTTCGTGTATTCCAAAGACCTCGCATTTGGCCTCTGTCATTCATATAGGGAGGGAGAGCTGAAATTCAAGAACGCAATAAAGGAGGAATTAACAGATTAGTTCAGATACACGGGCGTTGGATGCATATCCCTGGTTCACCAACCCGGGCAAGGAGAGTACGTGGATTTTAACGGTACACGAAAATATCTGAATAGATGTAACCAAAGAGTAACGTCGGAGAAATAGTGGGTGAATGAAAAAAATGGGATGACCAAACAAACCCGCATGTTGTGGTCACACTTTGGTAAGAGTATCTGTTCCACTTGAGCGAATTGGGTTCATCTTCTATTCAATTCCAAATGTTAACA